>JAQIWA010001024.1:0-22073 GCA_034693305.1 Eueremaeus valkanovi
AAAATCGGCCATTTTCGACTTTAAACGCCATTTTTCAGCCGCCATTGGCGGCCATCTTGTTTTCAAAATACCCCCCCTAATACCCCCCCTGAGTTTTGGCAAAATATCCGCCATTTTACCCCCCTCTATACCCCCCCTGAGTCGGCCGACCTTGGGCATCCCTAATTTAAATTAATGCGAAATTAATTGGAATTTATTTAAAGAATATTTTAACTCAATTTCTGTCAATTCTGAAAAATCTCAGGCAGTCTTATCTATCATTATTTTGCCTAGTATATCTTGGTTATTACTAAACTATCAACATTTTGAATAAAATTACGTTTTGTACTCTATTTTTAAAATATTGTTTTATTGAAAGAAATTACAAATTCATATGAATTGAATTGTGATTTTATATATTTATACTTATTTTAATGGATATCTTGTAAATAAGAGAATAGATTTTGTCAGTGTATATGAGTTTTCTTTTCATAATAATCTTAAAGAAAATATTAGTTTTGAAAATATTGGTCACATTATAAACAGAATAATTTTGAAAGAGTTTTCTTGTGAGACAATCGACAGATTTTGTATTGAGTACTGGTATGAGCCAAGAGAAAGGTTAGCGACAACTCTTAGTGTTTGTCAACAATTAATGTTTGTCACAAATACTATGAATTCTTTCATCAAAAGTTCATTTTTTCTAAATGAATGTCATTTTTATCAAAAGAAATGTTTGAAAAAATAATGTCTTTCTATCGAATCGGAATAATTTGGTGCTATTTCTCATTGAAACCAACAAAAGTGAAAGTGGGACTCATAGAGACTTATGAGCACAATCACTACATACTGGTGCGCATACATGGATTTAAACTTTATAAAAAAAAGTTTGCTTTCCTGATAAAAGTGCTGTCGTTCCGCTATTCGACTCCAAGTGCACTGAAAAGTTTGCCGCTTAGTAAGAAAGAAAAAATTATTGGCTTTTGAAAAGAAAGGCACAATTTTTTATTGCTATTTTCACTTAACCAATGTTTATGTATTGGATGTATTGGTGCCTTGTTTTGTGTTCGACTGCAAATCTAGTCACTCGTATCGACGCATGTATTTTCTTCCCTGTTGTTGTTCACCAAAGAATAAGGATAACTACTGACTCGGAACCGACCGCTGACCCACTTGTGATCTGCATATTATTAGTTAATAATTTTCATTTGAAATATAAGAGAAAATATGAGTTTTGTTGCTTTGCAATCAATACAGAGATAGTCTAGTGTAGTGTAGTGTGGGTTAAGACTATACAGTATTCGCAAATGTGAGACACGTTCTCTTAAATAGTCTTAAATATAGTCTGTATTATGTATTATGTATTATACAGTATCTATATATAGATCTAAAGTGTCTAATGTTTAGAAGCGGTTCAATCAGACAATGATAGCAAAGATCTGCACAAAATCAAAGACGCGAACAGATTGTTATGAGATTCAAATGGACTGATACTTCTTTAGCCTTTTTGGTCATTTATAACTAGAATAAAGTGAATCTGTTTTCTAACTCTGGTCTCTATTCTCGTCAGTTCTATATCTTTCACAGTTCTGGCTATTGTTGGTTCGGGTAATGATAGGGCGCTCGGAATGACACTCATATGGATTGTTTGCAGTGATGTGAAGAGAATTAACAATTTTATGGACACCAAAACACGGACTCTCAGACTGCAGTACAGAATCAAAGGCATCGATATCTGTCTGAGCACTAGCAGTGTTAGCAGCTCTGGCATCGAACTGGTAGTCTCGTTGGATGTGATGCCTGCGTTTGACTTCGCTCTATACACTAGCACTCTATACTTTGGAGAGGGTGTGTCGGCAACAGTCACTTCACGTACCGTATCTATGATTTCACATTTGTGTAGTCAATGGCGAAATGGTGTTGCAGTCTATGCTAAAAGACATTTCAGGCTCTGCACAGTTACCAGAGTTAGCAGAGGCTTAGATTCGCATTTTAGAGCTGACTGAATCATATAATAGTAGGTTTGACTCGAGCTTATGCTTCCAGACTTCCATTAGGCATTAGTGCCTAACATCCCCTTTCGAGTCAGCCTTTCCTAAAGGGTTTCCATAAGCGATGCCCAACACAACTGTACACAAGCGTACTGTACAGTACAGATAGACAATCACATGCAATATGTATAGGTATTGAAGTGCTCTTGTTTTGCAACTGTAGTATTGGAAAGGCATTGCAATAATACAGTAGAATAATAGTGTGTGGAATACAGACAGACAGAGAGAGTATGAGTGTATAGAATAAACAGAGTATAAGTATAACTGACTTATAACAGAGAGAGACCATCTCCTGATTGAAGCCCTGGTGCACTTCAATAAGCATATTGGTGATGCCGAGTCAGGCAGCGCGGGCACAGGCAAAGGCACGGGAAGGAGAGGAGAGCACAAACAAACATTGGACCGAAATCGAGCAAAGGAGCAGAGGATGGCACAGAGAGAGCACAGGGAGAGCATAGTGAGAGAGCATCGGTTTATATCAGACCCATAATTTGGACTAAGACGGCGTCTATAGTTTTTTACTTGTTTCTGCTGCAAATGCCGGTCTACCCCCACTTCTATACCTTTCCTCCCCTCCCATATTCGCTTCTGTCTTTGCAGTGCATTGGAGAACATTCTGCTCTGATATGTACGGTCAGTGAGGCGCCGAACAGTAAGAATGGGCCCTAATTATTACGTTTGTACTTTCTCTAAGGGCTCTAAATGTTGAAACTCATGTGAAAGTATACCTCGGGTTCAATTCGAAGCAGAGTTTATCATCAAAACCAAATGCTTTCCTCCAAACCCAATATCATTGCTATTAATAACGTTTGAAACATAACTTATAGCTTAGCTTACACTCAATTCTTGTTTTGCAGATTCTCTCAAATCTGAGACAAGACTTGGAGTTTCACTTCAATCGATTCGTATAATTCAAATCAATAACAAAATTCCAGCAAATCGTATGACGTTTCTCAGCAAACAATAATATCTGATCATTGGTTCATATGTTTAAGACTTTTCTGAAATACTGTAATCTTTTGTACATTTTTTGTATCCATTCATTCGATAGGTTTTTAATTATAATTTTATTGATTTTCCAGTTATAACGAAAGCGAATGAATTTGTTTTTCAAATCAAACATTAATATAATATCTGATCTAAGATTTCGAAACTTTTCATATGATTAATGACTGAATAATCCATCAAAAGTTTAGAGAATTTTTTGCTTTTATCGAATCGTTTTATCGATTTTTCATATAAGTTAATAAATTATATATTTTATGCAAATCTTGTTTTCTAAGTAAGAGATTTCAAGTAAGGAATTATATAATCTGTTTATAGTCTAAAACATTCAAACAAAGCTTCGAATTCATTCATATAAGTGCCATCGATGAGCACATGGATGCAAATCTTAATTAAATAATAGACACATATTTTTAAAAAAGATCTGTCGACTAAATAAAAGATGTTTACTTCTGGGGTGGGATTGGGGTAAGCATTCAAATTCATTGAGTGCAGTGCTTAGTATTTACAGCCAAATTCTTATCTTGCATCTCTGTAATGTTCATCCATGTTATTTATTAATGATTATAATAATTATTTTATGATTTAATACTAATATTCGGATAACTTATGATTTATTCAATGCAATTATTGCTGTAATTTTCAACAATAATTATAAGAAAATTTACATTCATTTTGAGAATTCAATTCATTATACCTGAAAAACATTACTTTATTGCCTGTATTTCAAACCCAATATCTTTACTTTGATTAACCACTTATTACTAGTATATCAAAAATATTCATATTTATTGGAATTCACGTTATTCTTACAAATGAAGTCACATGAATGAGTAGATATTACAAAATTAAACCTGGCAATAGCTAGATTAAATTAATAATAAAAGAATAAATGTTAAACAATGTATAACAATGTTATGTTGAATTGCAATGGTTGGACACAATTAATTCAACCACTAATTCATAAATGTATTTCCGCTCAAATCTTCGTTTTGAAAATAAGACTGTCCTAACATCACCATAATCTACTCTAAAGTAATTGATCTAGAACATTTTCATTATTAAAGAGATTTTTCATCTAAAACACAAATACAAAAAAGAAATGAAAATAATAATTGAATTTCTGATCCAGTATTGAGAAATTTCAGGACATTTATGACATTGAATAACGTCTATAAAAAATATTATAAATCAATGACTAACGATGAGACTAACGATTAACGATGAGAACGCAAAATAAGTTGATCTACGTTATCTTCTTAATAAGCTATTCTTGTTCAGTGAAACTTCTTAAATTCTTCCCTGGTAACTTTTGAGTAGATTATGGACATCACATTGAATGTAAGAATAACGTAAATTGCAACCATGCAAGTTTCGACTGCAACAAAACCTAACATAAGTAAATGAACAATTGCATCAAGCTAATTTTTATCCTCAGTTGCAATTTGTGGCTAAGACTCGCTAACATTAAGTTCGGTTCAATAGTGTGGACCAAAATTGACAATTTGGATGAGTTAGGGATATAATTGTAATATAAGTATTGATATTCCATGGCTTGCAATACCAGTTCATTGAATGTAAACATAGAAAGAGAGTATAACTCGAGTCCATATAAATTAGAAATTGCATTATTAACGAAGTAGTAATATGTATGCACAGAATAACCTGGCTCTTTAACGCCTCTGCATCGCACGAACCTTTGGAGCTCATAATTGATAAACGTTATATTAATGCCGATTTTTCGTGCAGAGGACTCAGTATTCAGTCCTTTCTGAATAAGTTAGCATTGCTGGGGAGAGAGAGAGAGAGAAAGAGAGAGAGAGAGAGAGAGAGAGAGAGAGAGAGAGAGAGAGAGAGAGAGAGAGCTGGTATTGCTTTTGATCCGATTTTTTATATGGGTTACAAAATATGCTCGTTATGACGAGGCGTCGCTCCGCTTACGTGAATTGGATGTACTCTACTCTGAATGTGAATCAAAATTAATGGCAGTCCAGTCCCCAGCGAGACATTAGAGCGTCGACAATATCACAATGTACTACACGTGCAGATTGTATTATATGCTCTCTTTTATGGCTCACAGCTCTGGCTCTGCAATAGTTTAGAAAAACTAAAGAATTATTTTCTATTTTCCAATTCAGCCCACAATTGAGACATGTTTTGCTAATCTCTTCTGTATTCAAGTTGTGTCTGCGCTCTCAAAGTCAACGTTGACTGATGTGATGTGTGATGCGGTCCAAACATATGAGATATTTGTAAAAAAGGAACCCCAGAGTGTCCGACCCCACCCATCACATGTGCTCGGCCAACGTTTGGGGCTTTGCATAAGTCAATACATCGGACTACACGCGCCCTGTTTTGAGCTGTATATTAACAGCAGAGTACAGACACAGCGCCTGAGAATGTATTTTTTAAATACAGTTTCAAAAACTACAAAAATCTTTCCTAAAGTCAGACTTTCAAAGGAGAGATGAGAGAGAGAGAGAGAGAGAGAGAGAGAGAGAGAGAGAGAGAGAGAGAGAGACGTCTGTATTATTGTTTAGAAACAGAGGACTAATACTGAAGCAAAAACTTTTGTATTCCTGAAAACATAACGAAAGGCCGACAACCGAAAGGCGCGCAATGCTCTCATCGATCAAATAGAGAGCATATTTGCAGATCATATGAAACAATAAATTAAAACAATTTTATTAATACTTACTGTTGATTGAGTTGATAAGAGATCGGATGGAAAGGAAGTGGAAATGTGTGCAAAAGTGGAGCATTTGCTGATCAAAAGTATTAATAGCTTGGATGCGATGCACTCACAGCAGAACGCAGTGATAAACTAAATTGAAGAGAGTTTGTCTGATCGGCACTGCATTACTAGATATACCTGATGTGCCAGTTGTTCAGATAATGCATAGATCTGTGTTAACTGCTTGCGCTATGCCTTGACTCGAGCCAAATAACAGGTCCCTCACATCCCTCACATCAATAGAGACCTTCTCTTTCTGATAATTAACATAATTTGTCTCATTTTCAGAGCAATTCCAACAATAAATACAATATAACTACGAATTAAAGCAATTCTGATATTAAGGCTCTATTATTGGGAGAGAGCCTTAAATTATAGAACTATACAGAACTCTACTCTCTATTTAATAGACTCTATTACTGTACTGTATACTACAGTATAGCCATCAATGATAGGCATGTCCATGTACTGTGCAGTATGCACTAGTATATGTTCATGTTCCTCATGCTCCTCTTCCCCACTCAAGCTTGTGCTTGTGCTCACCAACGCTCCAACTCTACAGTCTCCGTCTTGTTATTACTGCAATGAACACATATATCAAAAGCCAGACCAGTTTTACGAAATAATCATCATTACATCATTACAGTACAGCATAACTTATTAATTCAATCGTCTTATCATTTTGTTTATATTATACATAAATGTAAAATACATTTAACTCTCTATACGAAAGGCATTGCCAATCAATTTCAGAGTTTTAGCAATAAATAAAAATGCATTTATAAGACGGTCTCTTAATTATAGTGTTCGGCAAATGTGTCATTTAATTTATGAAATGTCATTTCTCTATTCAAAAGTTCTTATATTTTCGATAAGTTTTTAAAATTTTTATTCTTCAAAATTGTTTACTTTTTCCTCTTTACATGAAAAGTCTTTATTTTAATTAATTAAATGTATTGCTAATATAATTTACCTCAAATCCATTCGTATCAGTTTCAAATTAGACCCAGTTCTGTGAGGTTTATACTTTTTCCCAAGGACTATTACTGTATTAAGATTTTCATGCATTGACTGTATCGGTCTATACTTTATATGAGTGCATAACATAACATAGACTATTGGGTCTGATACTATAATACTGTAGTCAATGCTTACACATCTGAGTACAGATAATAGCTGTAGACTTAATGATGAAAAGATTAAGTCTCTTAGAGATGATCTAATTTTAAGCTCTGATTCGTATTTACTTTCATCTCTAATGTTTTGTTTACTGGTTTAACATTTTTTTTCTATTTTAAGTTCAGATATTGTTTAAACACATATTCTGTAGAATCGGAAAAAATTCCAATTTTTTATATAAGAAAAAACTTATCAAATCGACTAATCTCCGACTTTTAATTTGTTTTAATACGTGAAATGCCCTGTTCACTTATTAAAATATTTGGACTATCTTGAGCCTGCTTGTAAGGATCACGATTAAGTAATTAGAGAATGCAATTAACAAAATAAATATATTTATATTTGCAATTAATTCCGATTAATTGGCACTAAAATCATAATTTTTAATGACTCCAATAAAATTGCAATCTAAGAGAGTTCACTTATTTAATGAAATTATTGAAACTTTGTATTTTTTCCTCGTTTTAGAATATTTGTTAAAACATTTCCAATGATTTTAATTGTATTATATTTATTGAAATTCATTTAAAATTACCTCTCGTTCATCTAAAATGTATAATAAAATATATTTGCTGTTGTGTTGGCCACTATTTATTTTCGGAGTTAGACTGTAATATAAATTAGCATTGGCTTTAAATAATGATCAATATCTGATCATGTTGATTATTTAAATTGTTTGAATGCCAAATTATGCAAGGTACTTAGGATAAGTAGTTAGTTCTTATGAGCAGAAGAAAACTTAATAAGCATTCTATGCTTTTCTTAATCAGATATTATTTTTTCAGTCAAACTAATTAATGTAAAAATATATAAATATATTATTAATTCCATATATTAACCAAAAGCGTTAGAGAAGTCTTAGAAATAAGGCTTTGAAATAAATTAACATATATTTGGATTTATATTTAAATTTAGTTCACTTTCGAGAAAGAGTTTAATTACTTTAAAGGAAAAAATTAAACATTAAAAAACTCAAACTATTTAATGTAAAAGTGCTTCAGAGAAAATGCAGTCAATAAAAAAATGAAGGCCCGGAATAGGAAAATAATGCTAACTTCTGAACGAGTGGAGGAATAGTAGGAATAAAACAACAAAAACAGATTTTGTTTTTATATTAAATATATAATCATTTTATTAAATAATTAATTTTTGGTTTTAAAACATTATTTTATTTGATTTTATTAAAGGAATGATAATATTTGTGATGAACACGAATTAATTTATATATACAGAGAAATTATTTTATACAAAAAGCATTTCAATTCAAAAGACAATTATAACTAAAATGGTTCAGCGCTGGCACTCAGTTATCAGGCGCTGGCGCTCACAAGCAAATTAATAGAGCTCTGAGAGAGCGCTAGAGAGTGGTCAGACCTGTCGGAAATGGTGCTGATCTGAACTGCTTCCTTCCCGGCCGGGCCTGGATGTGGTCTTTATGTGGTCTTCGTTCAACACATACACTCCGGAAATAGTGAACAGTCTTTGAATGGGTTTTTGATAATAGAATTCAAACGAATATAATTGCAATTCAACGCCGAATCGAATCACAGATCGATATCTTATATAGACTTCTATTTATTATATTATTAGTTCAATCATCAGTTCAATCAGTGGTTATGTAAGTAGTTGCTGGTTCATAGCCGGGTCGTGCTGGTGGTGGTACCAGGAATACTGGGGCATATAGCTGTTACTCATGGCAGCGGCTTTGGCAGATCCCATATCCCAGGCCGTAATCGGCGGACTCATTGCTGGCGGACTCACAGCTGTTGCGATCGAAGAGTTACTGCCCGGCACTGACCCTCCGCCCGGACCCACCGATAACAAGGGTGGCGGCGGACCCACACTCGGCGGCGAATGAGTTTCGGGAGTCTCTGGAGGTGTTTGAGGTGTCGAAGCGGCGGTTGGCGGCCCTAATGAAGTGCCCGTATTTCCAGATGAGTTAGGCCCTCCCGGGCCACCTTGAGAATTGCCGCCCTGTTGGCCTCCAGGAGGCGGTTGAGCAGTGCCGGATTGTTGAGCCTTGAGCATCTTCTTGTATTTACTCCGTCTGTTCTGAAACCAGATTTTCACCTAAAATGGAAACAAATAAACATTTGATTACTATTTATATATTCTATAATCAAATCTAAATTAATCCGAATTCAATTAATTATAAGAATCAATTGGGTAGAAATTAAAACAAGATAACCTAGTACAATAAAGTACTCATTCAAACGCTTAAGTCAATAGTAGATGTAAGTAAATGTTTGATTTCTATTTGATCCGAAAGGCCAGTCAGTCAAGTACTGGCAAAACTTATTGAGTAAATAAATGAAACACAAAGTATAGTAAAAGTAAAAAAAAGTAATAATTTTTTACATAAATTTCAATTTCTTTTGATTATTCCATAATTTATTGTTTATTATTCATAAATTCATTTTAATGTTCGGAAAGTCAGTTCAATATATCATAATAGTATGCATTGAATGAATGAATGCAATCATGATTTCACGCTTATTACTATCAAAGGCATACTTTTAAACATCAAAACACTTAACTCTTTTATAATTGAATACAATTTTGACTATTTTGTAGCAATCCTGCAGCGAATGTCTCTATAGTTTAAGTAAATGGCGAGACATGTAGACATGCTTTGCTCAATAGACTAACATTGAAACTAAAACTAATCGAATATTTATCTTAATTATGATATGAAACACATATGATATTAATGATTAAAGTAATACATTGTAAACGAGTATTAATTGTTTGAATACAGAATGATTAGTACAGAAAAAAAGAACAATTAAATAAAATTTATATAATATATAACTTATTAATGAACATAATATGATAATAATTTGTTATGCTTTTCAAAATGTTTTGAGCTTAGCTAATATTTATGAAGTGCCGCACAATTTATCTATACCTCAATATCGTGTGCTCTCTCTCTCTCTCTCTCTCTCTCTCTCTCTCTCTCTCTCTCTCTCTCTCTCCAAATGCAATTAACAGTGAAAATGAAGATAAAATCAAAGCATCCATTTGTTGACAAATTATTCTCTCTATTGTTATTCAAATTTTTAGAGGCCTTAATGTGACTTAATTTTTATTAATTCTTTTATTACTCTTGGGCTACATATCAGCCCTGAATATAGAGGGGATAAAATTGGTTCTGCAAAAAATGGGAAACATATTTAACCAAAAAAAGTGAAACCGGTATCAGACAGGATGGCCTTACAGCCCAACGCCACCAAAGTGTACAACAGATACTGTATTGTGATGTTTGAAACCAAGGAAAACATGCTCTGAAATGGGAGGAAACCTGAATCTTATTTTTTGCCTGAATCGGATCGTAATGATAATGACGACGATGGCGATGATGATGATGGCGTCTAAGGCAATAGAGCCCTCGGCTATAACACTCGCTTTGCGTTATATTATTTTTGCGCAAATGAACAGCAGTTCAGTCTTAGAGACATTACAAGAGAGCAGAATTGAGTGAGTGAGCGAGAGAGAGAGAGAGAGAGAGAGAGAGAGAGCACAAGGCTGTTAATGTCTTTTGCCAGCTCTTAATGTACTTTACGACCTTCGGGTTCAGAATATTTCATACATTTGATCACAGACTCTGAGTCTTACGACTGATGCTTACGCTCACAATGCTATCAATGTTATCGTACATCTAATCGACTCTATCTATACATAAACTATAGATATATTTTATATGTTATTTATCTCTATATAAGCGCTTATACTGTATTATATAAAATTATTTATACAAATATTAATACTTGTAGAATAAGATTAGCACTGGTGCTCTACTACTGGTGCCTACGGTATGTCCACAATAACACAGTGTCATTATTTTAGGATTGGTTAATAGGGCATAACGAACAGCAATACGGTTGGCGCTCAATAAGGCTATTCAGATAGAGTCACATCAAATGACAATTTCCTTTTTTCTTGTGCTAAAAGTGTGGAAAATCCAGTCGTTTATTGTGAGCCAACAGTAAATGAAAAAAAGTAAAAATATAATGAAATGAAAGTTTTTTCTCGAAACCAAATATTTCTTAGTATTTTTCAATTTAGTTGAAACTCATGGCATAAAAGTTTGGCTGAGCTTACAGTATCTCAAACAAAAAACAATTTCTCCTCCTTATGACACTAACAATATAACAATACTGTTATACACACTATTGTATTGTCTGTACAGACTTTGGCTATGAGTGTATGTGTTTTGTGAGAATAGGCTCCGCTCTTATGCCGCAAAAATACATTTATAAAACTTTTTGCATCGAATATATATTTTTCTTTTATAATACTTTCTTTAGTAGAGAACTCAAGGACAGAGAGTTGTGTTTGATCTTGGATTTTACAATTAAATATTTTTGATTTTTGTTCCTCATTCAAAGCACACGTTAAACATATTAAACGAATAGAAAAAAATATTTTGAATAATACGAATGCAAAACAAAGATAGCGTTTATTCTGTGCTTACGTATGACATGCAATAACTCATATATTAATTCATTTACGCGTCTCTCTGACTCTGTCTCCCTATAAGTATCACTTTTACTGGTATATCCAATTGTGCCAGTTGGATTCGGGGCGTAAACAGAGCCTCGCAGATGACATTTCCCTTGCATTAACATTCGTGAATCCGTTTGCATCTAATATACAAATATATACAATGTATGCCAATTATTATGCATACATACTGTATGTAACATACAGTGAAGTGCATTACATGCGCTACAGTTCAATACAGTCTGAGTATAACTTATGAGCAATGCTTTGCTTCAGTCTATTCCATACAAACCCGAGTAGAATCCGATGAATTAATCTATAATCTGTACTGGTCTATCTTAAATAGTGGTGAAATGTTGCACAACTAAAGCACTCTATACTGAAAAATAAGGTAAATTTTCTCATTGTTTACTATGCCTATCGGTTTCCAATAAAATTGAGAAAATAGTTGAATGTATAACGAATAAGAATATGGATCGCATGGATCGCATCGAACACAACAAACAGTGGGAAACGAAACATATTTTTTTAGCGCTACTGTTCTGCAGATCAAATGCAATACAAGAAATGTAGTTTAAGTGAACTATGCATTCGTTTTTTGCCCGATGATACACACATGTCAGTGCAGCACAACATGAAATGCCACTTCTATTGGTTAGCCTATGATCAGCACAAATAGCGAAATACTCTACTCTATTCTCCTCTCGTTTTTCTATACTTTATGTAAATGTTTAAAAAAAATGTTTTTATATTATTTATATATATTTGTTATACTAAAGCTTTATTGAGAACAGTTTGCGTGAGGAGTGGTATGAATGTATAATTATGGGACAAAAATTCAAAGTAATTAAGAATAATATTAAATATAAGCATAGATTTGCAGGAATTAGAAAATAAAAATTTATTAAGAAATGTCTCATAAGATTGTATTTCTATGACAAATGATTAACTATTTTCTTATCATTTTTTGGCCACTGATTCTGTTTATTGCAACAAAAATAAAATGATGTTTAATATATTTAGTATTAATTCTTAATTAGTTTTCTTTCTTTTCTGATGATTAGTATAAAAAGAAGAAATAAATAATATTCTGAAGACTAATAAGAGTGGACTGAAGATTGATTTTGCTGAGAGAGTTGGTGTGTAAGAGAAGATGTCTGAGAGAAGAGTATAATTGAATTGAGTTGAGCTGAGTTGAGTTGAGTTGAGTTGAGTTAACTAATGTTAGTTCTGGTGATCATCAGGTCTCAAGTTTGGCAGCTGAGGAAAGCCTCAAATTAATCAGGTTGTTATGAAAATAATTATTTTATCACATCTGAAATAAGTGGTGTTTATTTTTAATAATAAAGGAGCAATTAATGGCATAAAGCCTTTCCACACCTCATAGAGCACTTTCCGTAAAGTTGGTAATCAACGTCATTGTGAGCCCGTAATAAAAAGCGAGTATCCCTGCAATTAGCGCCCACAACAGTGCTTATTAGAGGGCAGACTATAATAGAGTCGGGATTTAATAAGAAAACATGTGTTGGATGATTACATACATAAATGCTTCAATAAGGTGACGCCTGTGCCTCACTCCGGCTCACTATCTTAATTCTGGCTTTACTTAAACTATTAATTTATTTCTTATAATTAATTGATTTATCGCTACTTTAAGGGAATGATATGAAAAATTGAAATCTATGCCACCGGTGAGTGAACAGTGAATAAGACCACAAATTTGTAATTACTATTGTTTGCAGACATTAGTTAATTAGATAATCAAAACTCTATTATTACTATAATATACTGTACTTAACAATACTGTACTGTATATACCGTACTGTACTGTCAATTGCAGAATATTATAGCAATAAGTTATATAAAATTCTAAGTGTGTGTACACTTCAAGTGATGCCTACTGTATCTGTGCCTATCCCTATCCCTATCTGTGCCAGAGTAGTGATACCGTATGTGGAAAACGGTGAACAGTGCTCTTCTTGGGTCAGAGTGTGTAAAGTATCGAATAATTGTAAATCAATTCAAACAAACTGTTTGTGTAATTTGTAAGCCAACAAAAAAGTGTACAATAAATACAATAAATTTGTTGGTAAAACATGTTATTGCGCTAATGTGACAACTTGTGTCTATTGGCAACTGTTCCCACTGTTCCTACCATTCCCACTGTGTTCTCGTGAGTGAAGGAGTGCTATTGAGGGCTATTGAGTGCTATTTACAGTATAGCATAGGGTATAGCATAGCGTAGAGTATTATCGTTACTACTAATGTAAATGTTAATAGATTTGACAATTTATGATCGCATCCAACACTCAAACAGCTTAGCCAAGAGCATAAACATGGCAACAGTGGTAACAGTGCCAGAAGTAGAAGTGAGGAACATTACTGAGCAGTGTTTGAGAACAGGCACACTCGTACTCGTACTCGCACTCAGTTCCTCACTCAGTCGTACACTAATGAACCCATAAAAGCCTGGGCTGTCTGTCATCGTGAGTGTCATTTATGTACGTTTGCCGATGGGATACCTATTGGTATGAGCACTGGTGAGCACTGGTGAGCACACGTTGAGGCATACCGTCAACAGATTCGTCACTCACTGCTACACCACTTCACCACTGGAGCACTTGTTGCTCTTCGCTCTTCACTTTCTGGCCATGCATTTAGTACAGCCTTGAAAGCCGTTCTCAAGAGAATGCCTGCTGTGCTCGAGAAACTCAGCAAACAATGAGTGTAGTGTCTATGAGACAGCACCAGCACCTAAGCTAAACACAAGCCTATTGTGCGCTTTATTTTCATTTACATACTTTCGCTTTACTTGTTTTAAAGCCATTCTTAAGCACAAACTTATTGAAACACTGATTGAATTGTGATCTAAACGATAACCTACTTTTGCAGCTCAGACTCTACACACACTGCACCACTGCCTTTGCCTGTGTCAGTGCCACAGCCAGTTGCCCAGTCATTGAGCAACAAAGGTCTTAATCAATAATCGTATTTATATTTATGTTTGAAAAATGTATTGAAAAACAAACCAAAATAACTGTTATATTAATAAAGAAAAACAAATATTTTTAATGAAAATAAGTTAGTATTACCTGTGTTTGCGTTAGGCCTAGAGATGCTGCCAGTTCTGCTCGCTCTGGTAGTGCTAAGTACTGGGTTCTTTGAAATCTCCTATTGAGCTGTTGTAGTTGAAGACTCGAGTATATTGTACGCGGTTTTCGCATTTTCTTGCCTTTCCCATTCACCCGTAGCGTCTCTTCCAGACCACTCTTATCTATCGGATCGGATATCAAAAAGTAAAAAGTTTTAGAAAATAGAAAAAAAAACTTATCAATCATGAAATTAACAACAAAATAATCGTTCTCTTTATAGATAATTATAACTAAAGTTTTGTTTTGTTTTCTTTTCTAATCTTATTTTTCAATATATTCTCATAATTTTTGATTCAGTTATTCGATTAATATTGTGTCGAACAGAGAGAATGCAAATACAAAACTGATTCGCAATGAATAAAAAGAGACCAAAATTACATTATACTGTATATATATATTTACGATTCTAATGTATTCGGGCACTATTATCCACAAATATAACAATCCATTGCTTAAATTAGACCAACACAAACACCATATTATTTACACTGATGTTATTGAGTCACGCGATTCAAAATTTGTTTGCCTATCGTTCTGCCCATACGAACAATTGATTGGATTTTTTACATAAATGTTTGAAACCAAATGTGATTTTAAAATATATATTCAGAAAAATTAAATTAATATTTAAAATAATTTTTTAGAGCTTAAAATATTTTTTAGAAAAAGAAAGCACCCGAACACTGTCAGGAATAATCAAAGTCGACGCATGTCTTGTCTTATTCTTTTAAAAATTGTTGACACAATAATTGCTATAATTTGTTCGGATTATTATTACAGTTATTCTCTGATTTGAATCCAAAAAAATTGTATTTAAGTCTTATATACGCTATAAATATAATGATTAACTAAAAGAAAAATCATTGACTTTTATGATGTAATGATATGTAAAATAAAAAGTTGTGTTCTTTTCAATGATGAGAACACACTGTTGTGTGAAATGATCTTAACTTAAATATTGCTAATAATAATAATCTTTGGTTGTAATCAAATTCTTGTGACAATATTATTCTTATAACTGTTTTCAGTTAATAGTTGAGTGCATTAGTAGAAAAGGGAAAACATAAACCTATAATTTGGTGGGTTAGGTCCAATTATGAGTCCGATGCAATTTAATGCTTCCGACACTTCACCAATGCATGTCTCACTCATACGTGCTCTTCGCTGATCACCAGCTCTACCATTCATATCAGTGTAATTCAGCTCAATATAACTTAATCTGATATAATCTAACACTACTTATGTTCACATCTTTTCAATTTGTATTCAATTTAATGCTTTCGCATAAAAAATAATATATACTCTAAACAGTCATGTAATGCATAAATACAATCAAAGTTAAAGTTTTACCAATTTTTATGAGAATTTCTGTTTCACTAAAAATGATTCTGTTTTTTGAAAGTTGTTTTTATTTTGCAAATCTATTCGTTCAGCTGTTGTTCGTGAATGCATTACACTCTATGGTATGGGACTAGTATTACAGGGAGAGGGAGAAGGAGTGTGTGTGTGTGTGTGTGTGTGAGAGAGAGAGAGAGTTGTTGTATGTGTGTATGACTTACCATCTCTCGGAGGTGATGGACAGGGCGCACATGAAGTCACGTTTGATGCATAAGTGCTGAGATACGGGTGTCCGGTGTGATGAGAGTATGTGTTGTGTAGGGGTGAATTGTTCATGGTGAATGGATATGCACCTAACGATCGCTGCTGTCCGGCGGCGAACGCCTCGTGAGCTGAGTTTTGAGCTGAATATGAGGATCTGATGGAGCTGTAGGCCTGGTGGTGAGGCATGGTCAGGCCTGCCGCTGCCGCCTGCTGTTGGATCTCCATGAACGCCGACTTGTTGTTGACCGCGTCCTGGTCCAGACCATCCACTGTACCCGCCATACTCGGGTAAGTGGCCGAGAAGTCCGCAAAGTTCAACGTGATTGCAGATTATGGGAACAGCACTACAAACAAACAAACAGTTCTAACAGTTGTTGGGAATTGTGATCAAAAACGAACACAATTTGATGCGAACCGAACTCACTGTATGGCAGAGAACACACCTTTGGAGACACCGTTTGCGGAGAAGTATTGTTTGTATTTTAACGCGAAATTAGTCTTCGCTTTAGTAATATCTGTCTCTTCTTTGCGCTCAACAGCTTTAGACTAACGCAACCGCCTCTCAGCCGACTCGACACTAATCAATATGAATACTTGCCGTCACATGGGCTACACCCGACCTTCTTCCACACGCTCTCCCATTGGCCCCGATCTCCATCCAGAAGCCCATCCATGCGTTCCAGACAGTGCTGGCGAACCACTCCTTCTGCTGTCAATCAACTGCTCTCCGAACCTCCCAATGCCCTGCAGGCAACTGCACCTTTGCACAGGTAGACTCGCCTGACGATCTAATGTTCTAATGCCGGTGCTGTGCATGCAATACACGCCAACTTTATATCACTGCATCGCCAACACAGCTCTTACAGCTCAGACCTTAATTCTCTGCTAACTCAGACAAATCACATCTATTTTGAATTTTATCGTCAATTCATACCAAATATAATAGTAATTAACAAACAATAGGTTTTCAATCGATTCTATCGCTTTCGAAGAAAACTTTTCCACAAATATTCAAAACTTATATAATATTCTTATTTTCTTTTCTTATTTCTCAATATTGTATTCAATGAAAAATAATTAGAAAATTAAGTCAACTGTTTTAGACCGTTAAGACTCGAGGAAATACTGCAATTCGGTTACGCAATGTTTGCTCTGCAGACACACCAACTCTAAGACTCATTGTTTTTATCGCATTTGAATCGCACGCAAATTCAAATTGATGTCTACTTTATGACATCAGAGGTGACCAAAATTAGATTTACCAGGGGCAGGCATTCCATTTGCCTTGGTGGCGGGAACCTCTCGAAAACCTTTTGTTTCTTCTTAAGTATTAGTACAAATTTTTTGGTAAAATCAATAAATAATCAAAAATTTATAGAAATTCTACAATTGATTCAGGAAATGGGCACACCTGGACCTACCGGCCCTTCTCTGCACATCTCTGTAATGTCATTGTCCTTCCTAATGGACATCATTTGTCTATGATTTATGAATCAATTCAGACCTTCTCTACAATCATATCATTGAATTTGAGAACATTTTTTAATTACTCAGTAATTAATTATAATTATTATTATTTTAAACTAAAATATGAAAACATTTTGGAAAAACTGTTCGGAAATGAGCGGCAAAAATGTGAACACAAATAGACTTTTTTAAAGCAAAGAATAGAATTAACAGAAAATTTGGTCGAAATGTCTAATTCGGCGACTCTTCTAGTGTTCAATAGTTAGCAGAGATGAACGAAGAAAAGAAATAGGAGGTACTGCTGGCGCCAGCGCTTCGGCTTTGATGGGTTCTGTTTCTGCCTTTTCTCTTATTATTCCGACTGAGAGTATCTGAAAGGCAACGCATCAGTACTACAGTACTAGTACTACAATAACAAATGGTTTGGCAGCTCGTAATGCCTTCTATCATATACTCTCTGCGCTAATCAATCTTCGAGTGACATAATTAGTATTAAGAGAGAGACAAAACTTTTATCAACTTATGATTAAAAATTAATTAATGATCACTTTTAGTGCGACTCTATTCCAACCGATAGCATCGGCCGAAGAGATGGATTCAATCGATAAATTAGATCCGAACCAAATGTAAGAGAATATTCAGTTACAAATGGCTCGACTGGAGAATCGGTAGTTCACTCGATATACTGGTAATAGAGTGCTATGTATTGTAGTCATGTGTAAATCGGGACGACTTTCACTCTCTTCTGAATTAAGAAAGCACTGGTAGAGCACTGGTAGAGCACTGGCAGAGTATAGTGCAGTAGAGGAGAGAAGAAGAGGATCGAGTCTGAGAGCACAACAGTAGGCACTGAATGGGAAAAGCAATTTACAGAATTGCATTATTTTCGGTGCTGACCCGTTCAGTCGCCAATCGTGAGTCTTCACTCCCAGATATATCTAATACTATTGCGAACTTAAATCTACAAATATGTATACTCACAGAGATATTAGTTAAAGTTTAAGCACGAAACCAGGCGTCACCGACAGCTACGCCTCCCGATATTTGATTCCTTTCCAGGCGGTCATCAAAAATATATTCTTATAGTCGTGTTCTTTAATTTTCGTACTTTTATTAGTAGTGTTTTATAAGATTTTTATTATTATTTTCCAAATAATACTCTAATGTAATGCAAACTAATATTATATAATGATTCATAAGCTGTTCACTAATTCATTAGATATTATTAATAAATATACAGAACTTTATATAATATGTGAATTAAATGTTTGAGAATTTTTTTTATAGTTTTTATAGAATTTTCGCCTCAATTAAGGATAAAATTTTTGTTCAAAATGTTTATTGATTGGATTGGCTTTAAATTTATGGGATATTTTAATTTATTAGAATTTTTAGTTCAGGTTAATTTCCAGAACAGTTTTGCTCCTCGTTCTCGACATTGAGTTTAATTTAGAAGAAAAAAAACTTAAAATAAAAAACAAAAAAATGTTTAATATTTTCTTTATTTTGTGTTGTGATGAGAATTCGGTCTTTTCTAATCATAATAATAATAATAAATCTTAAATATGAGCTCAGCTCAGTTCGGTTGTGAGCCTGAGCTGAGTTGTGTGAATAAAGCAAAGCTTAGGTACAGTGAGAAAGAAGAAGAGCACAAGAGTTTGGTTTGGCTACTTTGATAGGGGCTATGATCTACATGTTTTCTCTCATCCCTCTCTCTCCCTCTTTTTTATTAATATTTTCAAACATTAGTTTCACTATAAGAGCTGAACCTGAGCCCAATTTGATGTATTATCAGGCATTAAGAACTGCCAGAAGATTATTATTAATTAGTATTACGTCAGACCATATGCACAGCACAGGCAGTGGAACGTAGACTAAACTCGACTCGACTCGACTCGGCTGCAGATGAGGGCAAATAAATCAACGAATACATTGAGATATTATTCTGATATGAAAAAAGTTTTGTTTATTGCGCCTCAAAATTATGCTTTCATTAGTGAACATAATTTATTTCAATTAAAATTTATATTTAATACTCATTGACTAAAAACAAAACAAAAATCTTTATAAATAAAAATTCAAAAAAAGAGAATTTAATTCATATGAAACAAAACAATAAAGAAATATATTTTTATGTTTATATACTATTTAAAAGACAGCAATTAATGTTAACTCAACTCTTATTTTGGGAATCACTTTATTTAAGGAATACTTTTTTATACAGAATTTTTTTATTAGCATTTAAGAGCATATTTCTGAGAAATTAATCATTTTTTTGAGAACTTTGTTGCCGTTAAATCAGTGTTGAATATAAGTCAAGCAATGTGTATAAGATTTCATAACTCTTATACATTATGAGTAGGTATTGCGATATTTTTGATTTTATATAACAGAGGAGTAAACTCGAAGCGCATCAGCCCTTCATATAAGAGCGAACAGATATATCTGCAAACAATTCTGGTCTGAGCTATGACTATAAGTTTGTGTAATGCAGGCAACATAGCATACATGAGTGAAGACCCACGCAAAGCAACTCATACCTGAGCCAACCATACGAATGGGGCTAAAGGTGAGCACCAAATGCATCTCTTTGTGGGTGGAATTGATAGATAGATGAGAGACTAAGAGAGTGTTCAAACATCACAACTGACTTCTTGTGCCAGAATATACATAATTTAGTGCTTAAACCAAACATTTGTCGCATTCGCTAACTTTTATTTTCATTTTTCTTTTGTATTACTTTTTCGTATGAAAACAAGTAAACGCATAACAAATTCGCAGTTTTTGGAGCAAACTTTACAAAAACTTTTCGATTGAATTCTAGCTGAGATTACAAGGACGTCAACAATGAACCAGAATGAGAGAGAGAGAGAGAGAGAGAGAGAGAGAGAGAGAGAGAGAGAGAGAGAGAGAGCACAGACTACTCTTATTACAAACTATTGACAGTGTTTTTAAAGAATAAGTGCCGGTATAGCAGAGTGAGAGCAAAGCGATCACACTTTAGAGTAGGAATATTCGCCAAATCAGCATTGTTCAATTTTCATTGTACAGACCATTTCTGCTCCAAATATATTCCAACTCAAAAAGTACTTCTCATTTGCCCTAAAAATATATCGAAACAAATATCTTATATTCAGAATTGATTTTTTAGAAAGTTTTATAAAATTAAAAAATATTTTTATAATAAAAACAATTTTTACTTAATTTTAGAAACAAAAAGAAAATTTGTTTCTGAATAAGATATAATAAATTTAATTGGTTTGCATTCAGTTAACTGAGCGATAGAAGGCATACGCTCTACCCGTATAGATGTGCTGCACATAATTCCCTGTAAGAATCAAATGGATCAAATTTCACAATTTTTCAGCAGATTTTATTGGGTTACAGTTGTATAGCTGTTTCATAAACGCCTGTGTGCATTGTGCACCCGACTATTTTTCTATTCCACTCCAAACAACATAAAGTTTATCGATTGGACAGAGTTTTTCAATCCATTCCTGATCTCAGTTTTGGTCGTCTGAATAACAAAATTATTGTTAAACTTCTGTCAATTTTAATCGATTAATAACTTAATACAAATTAAAATATTTAAAATATATTAATGTTTTGAAAAATTGAAAAAATTATTACTGAAAATAAATGTTTGTTCTGAATATATAATTTGGGAAAAAAATTTCAATAAAATCAATGCCAAATAATTTGAAATTGAAATTCAAATCTATGCCTTCCAGTGATTTTATGCCATTAAGTATTGGGCAAAAAATAAATAAACTTAATATATATTGATTTATAATTTAATTCTGAATTCTGTTCCCTATTTGAGACTACATTTAAAAAATAAACAAAATATAAAACAACAAAAAATTAATAAATTAAATAAAACTAAATTGAAATCCGATTTTGATTTGCCGGCAGTTTTCTCAAAGAATTCTTATTGAAAAATAATTTCATTAAATAAATTCATCTTTAAATGCAAGGGAAAAGAGTACCTGCGAAGGAATATGAAGATTTCACTCGAAGAATGTCATGGATCACGTTCTCTCATAAATTAGTTTCACATTAGCGGCAAATAAGACTTTAAATACAATATAAGAATTATTTTGTTAATTGATTTGTTAATATTAAATTTTGAACTTTTATCCAAATTTCAAGTGACTGTATAGACTCGAGAGTAAAAGATTATGAGTTTATACAGTAAATGTCATCTACTGTATCTGAAACTTCCACAAACAATATAAGTTTAATAATTTATTGTATCGTTAATTGAGAGATAAATGTCTGTAATCATAATTATTGTTTGAATTTTATTTAAATTCATTTATTTCTTACAATTCATATACTTGTATCTTGGTAAAAATTACTTGGATATTTTTGTTTCAAATTACTCCTAAGGATGATAGA
>JAQIWA010001025.1:0-22052 GCA_034693305.1 Eueremaeus valkanovi
TGACAGGAATGCCGGCAAACATATAGTAACGGCTGGTATTCGCCTGTATTTCAATATTTCTGCTTTAGAGTAGACTATTGTACGTCCGCTCAGGTAGTCCTGCAATAGTAATGATGACTGATATAGGAATCCAATTAAACAGAATAGCACTGTCAGTGTTCTCACAGAATTGATCAGTGTTATTTTGTTAATTATGTAATTATTATTATTACTAAATATAGGATTAAAATTAAAATTAAATATTCTGCTTGATCTGCTGCGTGTCCAGGCACTTTTAATTTTTCTTATTTTATTCATAATAATTTTATCTTATATACCAAGCACACTTTTTAAACTTATTGTGTGACTACCATTGCTTTAGTTTCGGCGGATAACAACCCAGTCTTGCTTTGCACGCAATACAGATATAGAGACGAACTATAGTTTGATATAGTTTTGCGATCAGATTATAGTCCAAAATATAAGATGAATATAAATTGCCTGATGTTACCCAGCGAAGTTTTGTAGAAGAAAGGCTCGATTAATTCAGATAATTAACTTCATTAATGAGAAAATCATTCAATGCATACAATAATGTGAATGGACTTGAATGACAACACATTATAATGACATCGCATATAATCAAACACTCATAAGTTATATGAGTCATAACAACAGTCAATCAATCAATTCATATACGAATGAAGTGTTTATTTCTATTGAAAATTTATTTATAATATCAGAATTTTATGTTTTATAAAGGAGAGTACCAAGATTATAAAATGAAATTGTATTGATTTTTCTAATTAAATATTTCAATTATGTTATTCTACCACTGCTTTAATATAGGCAATAATTTTTTGTTCCAGTTTATTTTACGGGTGTTGGTAAAACACCACTAAATCACCCTCATCGAAATTTCTCAAAACAATTAACCAGTGATCAGAATATCAAATAAATAGACAATATTTAAGATCAAATAAAATGAATATTTTTTAATCATTGTTTCGAATAATAATTTATGAGATAATTAATGTATTTATAAGTGAAAACATGATTGAGATATGAATTCTATTTACAAACATATTTACAGAAAAATATTTACAAATAAAAGTATCAAAACTTTTGGTATGTATTATAAAGTTTCGTAAATAATATCTTTGTTATAATAATTGAGTTCTGAGTTATTCCAGTTGTGGTTCAGTGGAGATGAGGAGTAGGACTGGTCTTCACAGTTAGGCTGGAAGTCCTCGATCAGAGGTGTACTCCATTCTCGATCTTCTTCCTCCTCTTCCTGTCTTAGACTTTGATCCGATTTCAAAGTGTTAATCAAATTCATAATCTCTGTTCTCGATGTCATTCGATTGTTCATTGCATTCAATTCAGTCTTATTTCCAGAGCTTTTGTTGTTCTTCTCCAAAGTTAGCAAAAGAAGACTTCGAAGAATATCTTTGCAATCGTTTTCTCTCTTCTTTCGCTCCAATTTCGATATATTGTTAGAATTGCGACAATTCTTGTAATTCGGGACATCGTCTTCATTGATATAGTTATTGACTTCCAAGCACTTCATCTTTGATCTGACACTTCTGGGCTATTCTTAGGCTTTAATGATAATTGTTTCTCAATTAAGAGTTATTTCTCGTTAGAGTAAAAAAGTTTGAATGAATGCACATATGTTTTGAGTCAAGTATTTATATGTTGTGAAAAAAATTAGCACTTGTTTTGTGTGGCACACGAATTGAAGAAGTTTTTCCATCACTGCTACTATAATCAAAATAGACGTGAAGGAAAGTTACCATAAGTTAGAGTACCTCTGCTCCCCTCGGCTCCCTCTGCACTCTCCTTTGCACACATACTGAAGGTGTGTCTTCATTTCAACCGGGGATTTAATATTTCAAGTTTAATATGAATTCTCAATTCTAATCACACTTTTCTCTATAGAGTAGCGATTATTTCACTCAAAAAAAAAGTTTTTCTTTAATGAATTGCTAAACGATTTGGATATCAATAGTTCCCAAATGCAAAACTGATAACACATTTAGACTTTGGTTCGCTTTTTCAGTATTTGTTTAGATATGATATTTAATAAATCAATGATAAGAAGTCTATTTCATTGCAAAGCTTATGAATATAATGTGAATAAAAAATTAAACGACATTGATAATACGTACTACAGCTTATAGAGAGACTGGCACATTGAACTAAATTCTGCTTGTTCACATGCATCTCGGCTGTGAACACGACACGTGTGATATGCTCAAGCGACTTTTAGGTTCACAAGGATTTTGAAGGGCAGTAATTCCCCAAAAATAAGCTTAAGGAACAAAGTGCAGGAGATTTGAGCCAAACATTGAACCGAATTTCATATTTATTTACCGCAGAATTCGATAATTTCTTAATTATCTTATGTTTGACTCATTCTATTGCAAGTAATTTCCAATTATAGGCATTCAAATGTTGAGTAAATCAATGTATTTTTAGGGACAGTTTATATTCATATCTATTATATTTGATTTTTGCACACAATCTGCAATAAACTGGTCATCTGGTCATAAAATGTGTGGTCAACAAAATTACCCAGTCTCATTCATAGCAAGAACTTATCTATCTATCTATTACTGTCTTAAAAATCAATTAATGCCTCTTTTATTAATATTAATCAAGATTTCAATTAATCAAACATTAAAGATATCTGTTTTAAAACACTTCAAAATGATTCTTTGTCTTTCTGTCAGCACTGGTAGCCTTGCCTTTCAATCGTCCAAATCATTGCGTAATTTTATCCGAACTGATTGAAACAAATCTAAACATAAGATAAATATATATAGATTTCCGGAACTCATTCAATGCATTATATATTCTGGAAATTTCTGTTCAAATGAAAAGAACCGAAAATAGATTGTCTGCACCTAATAGTGATATAACGGAAAAGTTTTCTACAATTGATCGATAATTTTTCACAAATTTTCTCACTTTAATTGATACTGTAATTCATTGAAGAATAGATGCAAATCCATGGCTTAGTTATTGATTGATATTAGCCAGGTACAAAAAAGTCAATAAGAAATAGTTTAGGATTATTGTAAGGATAAAGCAAGACCCGTCATATTCGTGTTTTTGTATATTCTTGGCCTTACACTGAATTATTCCACTGTTGATCAAATTGATATACAGTACTTCAATATTGATATTTACAGTGTTAAGAATCGGGTCGTATATCTGGTAGTTGAGCATAGGTTACATTTACATTAGCAATACAGTAGAGTATGCTATGTAAGCAGAGATAGGCAATGGGGGGTATAAGTGTATTTTGACCCCTGTGGTTTTGGCTGAGGCTGACCCCCTCTGTTTTTCGATGATTTGGAGGTGAAAACTCGAAAACATTTTAGAGAAAAAATTGATTCATTGTACCCCCCGTTGTCCAAAATTGGTGGCACCCCCCTGTTGTCAGACCCCATTGCATATCACTGATATTAAGGAACAAGTATTAGCAAGGACCAATGTTTCACATCCGAATCCTTTATCTGATCCATGTGTGCGAAAGCTATCGGTTCTGTTATAAGAGTTTAATTATTTATTTGGATTATCAGTTGTTATTCAGAAATTGCGAACTCAAGGCCGACACGAGGCTCAGGATAGAAACCGCTCTTATTTGATAACTTAAAATGCACGCAATATTTAAGAATGAGCAAGCTAGCCTGGCTTACTTTCTCTTTAACACCAATTTCATTTAATTATTTTTTTTCGGCGAAACTCAGCTAATTTCTACCTTAAAAATCATTACTTCTTTAAAATTAGATAAAATATTAAATTGATCAAGATTGGATATTCATAGTTGTCATTAAATCAATTTTAAAAAATCATTTTTATAGCTGATTAATCTTGCTCATCCTTAATGGAAATTATCACAACTAAGGATATGTACTGGTATTGCAAAATGTGTGACTGACTTCATAAGTGAATCGAATAAATCAATAACTGTTACTATGAGAGAGAAAACAGAGAAACAATTTTCTAACAAAACTTATTTTTCTCAAAAGCCTTCATGACTTTGAGACGAATATTATATTAATAATGAAAGCATACAGGTGCAAGTAATTGCATAAGTCTGCCTATTGATTGATCCGGCTAGTTTTAAGATCAATAGAGAGACAAACGGAATAAGTGTCAAATAATTAAATAATAGCTTCAAAAATGAAAGTAAGACTGTTTTTAATGTATTTGAATTATAAATATATTCTGTATATTATTTTTTACTAACAAACCACTGAAAACAATACGTGACTTTCAGACGATTTTTGTGAGAGATTGCAAATATGTTTATTATAGCGTACATCAAAATAATCTGAGCAAATGCTAAAAATAACCTGTTTATGACTTTATTCATCAATGATCGCAAAATGAAGTGTCAGATCAGTTGCCAACAGATAAGAGATAGAAAAGGTGTTCACAGATCAGACACACAGATCAGTTATCTTAGCCTTAAAAGAATAATCAATGAGAAAGTTCTGACTATTCGGCAGAAATTGTCTCAACAGATATGGGCTCTAAATGTAATGTACAATGACTTCCATTAAATATCTTCTGCAGAATAATAGACTCCTTTCATATGATTGGATGAATAAATGAATTACAAAATATATTAATTATTGTAAACATATTTTTAATATTATTCTTAATGAAGACATTGGAGAAAACATTTAATCTTTTAGATGATCACAATTTTATACTTGAAAATACTCAACTAATAGAGAGTTAGGAAAGAGTGTCGACAATAATATTTTAATAATCATATGAATTATACAGTATATCAACAAAATTCCTAAATTTGTAAATAAATAAATAGATTTATCACATGTTTTGATTGCGATCATTAAAAAGGTTATTAAAATAAAACATTTAGATATTAGGAGCTCTAAACTACTGTAGTCAAAGAATACATGAGATAGTTAGCCAATAGATTATCCAAATCCAAGGCTATCTATCAGACTTTGGTTACGATTAGCACATGAGGTGATTATGAATCAAATGTTTGTAACAAATCATTTAACGGCTCGTCTTTGATCTCAGACATCATTTTTCTGGCGACGATCAGAGCGAAGATGAAAGCGAATGCGTTGACAATCAAATTGATGGCCAGTAGTACTGCCAGACGATAATCGGCCAGAAATACATAGAGAACTACTTTTATGCCAAATATAAGTAATATTCCGAAAGCAAACGTTAGGAGAGATGAATGCGTTTCGTTTGTCGTGCCTTTGATGCCAACTATAGTCAGCGGAAGACTTAACACAAATATTATAATAATTGCAAATAAATAATGCAAATGCCAGGAATGGTGTTCCTGAGTGGCACCCAATGATGACAACTGGAAGCCAACCTCCACAACAAAAGAGATGACCTGAAGCATCAAAGAGACGGCTAATATGAGCATCAGATAGGACTGATACCATCTGAACGACTTTGAGTGCCGGTCCTCCTCTTCCGATAGCATACTTCTAGTGTTTCCTTAAAATATTTGTAGCTTTTTATGGATTTCACAAAAATTTATGTTAGGATTAGAATTAAACTGAGTTTAGAAACACTGGAAAAATGGCAACTATTATGTGAACGATATTACATATAATACTGTAGACAACAATAGCTTCAAAACTTGACGGACAACTTCTAAAACAAAGTACCTTTATTATATCATCCAAATCTACTTTCAGACTGAAATTTTGCCGTATATTCTGTTCATTGAATAAAATAACCTTTTGTTTGACGTAATACACAATGCCTTCAAAACTGGTTTTTATACAAAAAATATTTCGTAACTTATTTTTTCATTTTTTTTTCTAATTATAATTTCTATTTTGAATTTGAATTTCAAATATATTTTTCATTAGCACTGACTATACTGTATGGCAAAGAAGTTTTTTTTATAAGGAAAAGATGTGTCACATATATTGGTTAAACATAATTATAGTTAGTTTTTATTTATTTACAATCTTTTAGAGGTTTTTCTTAAAATAATGCTATTTATTATTCTCTCGTATTCTTGTGAGTAAACTAATAAACCGGATGATAGTTAGGAATGAATAATAATTTATTGCAAAAATTATATATTAATAATAATTTATTATATTTTTTAAAAAATAAAACAAAAATAGACTAAAAAATTATAATTGCATTCGTTGTGTAAAATATAGTTTGAATATTATATTATATTAAGCTTTGATACAAACATTTTTGTGGTTAATTTTGAGAATAAGTGTAGATGCAAGATGATATAATTAGCTTGAATGGTCTCAGGCATCTGAAATAGCGGAAACCTTGAGACCTTGGGATAGTCGCCCTGTGTATCTTTTGATAAATGCAATTCTTGACAATTGGTCGACGTTTTCGATTAAATTCAATTATTTGTTAAAATCTTAATTAAATTTTAATTATGAAAATTGTAATAATACTGATATATAGTTTGGATAAGTTATAGAAAATATTTTATTTATTAGATTCAAAAACATTGACATTGAAAAAAGCTTGAAATCTTTATCAAGATGAAAATAATGCGTCTGCAATATAAATCTTCATTTTTACCTCACATTGCACTGTCACCTTGCTTGTTTCTTCAGAAAGCTCTACATCCTTGATGAGTGAATACAAAATTACTGGAATTTAATTGAAAATCATTTTTGAATTTTCTAATCAAAACTTCTGAATGTTATGATTGACTTTTGGATAATGAATCGCCTGTTCATAGGCTGGCGGCGGATCCAGTTCTGGTGGCACTGATTGTATTTGTTGTAAAGCACTGACAAAGTTGACTCTGACGGGTGCGGTCAGTGATGTTGGCGATGAATATGACTGTGGATTGCCATTAATGAGAGTGGGAATGGATGGGGAACAGAACACTACTGTTGCCAATCGTTTCAACTGTTTTTCTCTGATCTTATGGCCGAACATAAACGCCAATAGAGTGACCACTGAGTGGAGAAAAAATCCGATCAAATTCATTGGATGTGTGCCTCCAATGGTCAGACCTATGAACGCAAACACTAAGAAGAATGTCATCAGAACTGCAAAAGCAATTGTCAATCCATACAACTCTTTCAGAGCCGCATATAATGCTATCAGTCGTACGATTAGACCAAAAATCAGAATTATTATGAGTGATGCCAAATGTTGTCCTTCATTATAGTGAACTAATACTGACAGCACAATAAGGAGTACATAAAAAGTGATCGAAACAAACAATAACGAAATGTAAAGCTTTTTGATTTGCATAAAGGCTTTAGAAGTTTCCATATTTGCCCTTAAGTCCAGTCTTTCCGAACAGAATTCACTCTCTTATTGAATAATAGACTGAAGATTACGAACACATTTCTAAGAACACATCCGATGAGAGAAACAGTTTGAGAGATAAGTAGGAAAAAAGTTTTCAAAATAAATCGACGAAAAATGCTTAAAATATAATTGACTTACGTTAAGCACATTTACCACATTTAACGCACATTTGAATTATACGTCAGAAGTTGTCCGTCGGTGTAGTTTACCTTCACTTTCAAGTTTTATTAGTGAGGGTTACTATTATTGGAGTACAAACATTACATTAGGGTTTGCTTCAACCCATTCATTGCACAAACTATGATATTATATAAAATTATAGTTTATTTCAATTAATTTTAAGCGATTTATAAATTTATTTGAATTCAAATTTAAATTAATATTATTTTATAAAATAATTTCTTTAGTTTAGAGAAGTCTAATAAAATCAGAAAGTGTTGAGAATATATCAAAATCGATATAATGTCACAAACATTAATTGCATTGTCTGTACTTTAATTATACAGTCGTATCCATTAACAGATTGATAGGAAACCCCTTTACTTTTTTAATGCAATAAATTTAAAGACACTGTTCACTTGTGCAGTCTTTTTAAGTTGATCAATATCTAGTAAGCATTCAATACAGGTATTAATACTGGATTCACAACCAATCAATACCTGGAATATAACTTATACTCAATTGTAATAATAATATTTTGAGAATTATCAAAGGATCTGGTAATTTCAGAATTCTCGTACGTTCTTCAAAAAAAATAATAATAAATTAAATATAATTCTCACAATCAGTGCCGTAACAGGCTTTGAAAATAAATGAACAGTGTAATGAGTTGGGCGCATTTTAGTTTTGATATTTATCATTATTCATGAAATTTGAATGCTTTTCTGATTCATAAGAGTTCAAAGTTTATTGTATTGCTTGACAATTGATTCGAGCATTTAATATACGATAGTCTTATGGATATTGAATTTGTATGCATTTCCTCAATGTATTAATGAACTCATAAAAGGATATGCTATTGGATTGAATGCACTTCCACACTGATAGGCATTGATAGTACCATTTTAGGCATGAAAGCAGACTTTTGAATATCAGTGCAATATTTTGATGATTTCGTATTTTGTCCACAAATATTGCAATCAGTAATACGGAAAACATTTCTAATGAAAATCATTTTATTTTAACTCAAACTATATCTCAAGTGAATTAAATACAGTATAAGTATAGAACAAATGGAATTAATCCTATATTTCAATACAAATTACAATCAATTAATTCTAAAGATAGAAAATAATTATTTGATTTCTATTTACAAACATTAGGAAAAAACTTTTAGCAATTTTAAAATCATATTTAATCAATCAAATCATAATTAATAAAGTGCCAAGATGGCCAACAGATTATGCACAATACTGTATCTATTACCAGAGTACTTACTTCACTAAATTCTTCTCGATCGCTATCAAGCAAGTATACAAGCAAGCATGTATATTTGTGGCCATCCTTTATGATAATCAGTATTGAACGGAGAGATAAAGTCCTCCAAAATATGTTTGAGTAATAAATAATAATTGAATGAAATCAAGGCTTACATCAAATTAATAATATTTATAAATTATATTCATTGAAAGATCGGATAAATCACTTCACAGACAATTAAATACAGTATTGTATCGAAAACTAAAAATGAGTTATTTATCACTAAATCTATCCTTTTTGATGCTATACTCAATTTTTATTCCGATTAAAATAGAATTATAAACCAAATGAATAAACTTTACTAAATATTATGAACTTTATTGTTTTAAATTGGTATTTACAATATTTAATGAAATTTTGATCTAGCTGATTTTGATCCCACTGAACTAGAAACATTTGCCAATTTGAACTAAAAAAGGATCAACATCAGGTTTCGATTAACGTTTTTAAAAAGTACCCAGTACTGTGCGATTAAATTTTGTTACATTAAATGATCAATATTTCATTTTGAGATCTGAGTTCATTTAATAGGAAGTGGATCTGTAGTACAAACATCAGAGCATTATTTTTACATTAAATATTTTAATAAATTCAGTTTATCCAGGATTATATGAATATATTAGAGCAGCAAGGCTAGTTTGAATTCAGAAGCAAATTAGACATTATATTCGGATTAATTTTGAAATATTAGTCGAATATAACTGAAAATCAATAAAATCTTACAATTATTAGACAAATGAAAACAGAAATTATTTGAATCCGTTATCTACAGTATTGCAGACATTTATATAAGTCTTATGAAGACTATGGCAACCAATCAATGATAAGAATGTATTGTTTTTTATTGTTTGCTTCTATTGTTCTATTATTTAATGGAAATTAAATTTAATTTCACTTAATTTTGAAATCAAATAATTATTTCATTAGTAATCCATTCGTTATACTAATAGTGAAATAAAAATCTAATAAATTCTTAAACTTATTCGGAATCAATTTGAACGATGGCTATGAGTAGAGACCAGTCATATTTGATGGCCAAATACGCCTTGATCACATTTACAGTACTCACACTAATCGCCACATTTGTCGGCTACGGTGTTGTTACTCATGAAGTCACTTATCTAGAAGACTCTGGTTATTATTATTATTCCAGGTCATATTGGAGGTCGTGGCGCGCAATTATCATCACCTATTTGGTCATCGAAGACATCGTAGCACTGGTTGGTCTGTACGGTGCCATCAAAGAGCACTTTCGTCTGACTATGACTTACGGCATAGTTATGACAATCCTCTGGTTCTTCAACTTTTCCAACAGAGCTCTGGTTAACGCAAATGTATTCAATTATCTGATGAGTTTAGGCGTCATATTCTCTGCATTTTATTTCGCCAAAAGAATACGAGAAAAAGCATTAATCGGTTGCACAATAAGCGCACCGCAAGTGTTCGTAACGCCGGCGCCGGCAGTGATTCAAGTATCGCCTTCTTATGTCCCGAATTACAACCAAACAGCGTATACGACACAAACTGTGCAAACGGCTCAGTACGGGCCAACTGAGCCCACATCCACACCACCCCCTCCTTATGCGGCCCCATCTCAACCACAACTGCAATTCAAATACTAATGATTTTCTAATCAATACTTTTGTCATATTTTTGCTTTTTATGAATAATACAAAAACCGATAGATTTTAAAGCAATGAACTCTCGATTAATTGGAAACAAACCGCGAACTAATCAAAACCTATTTCAGAAACTATTGAATGAACCTGCTCATATTTATCCAGAATCAATTTTATTGAACTCGAAACTTATAATGCAATGTAAATATGCTCCTGATAAATAATATATATTATATGCTAATTATTAATGTATAACAATTTTGGGCTTATGACAATAAAACTATGCTGGTCACATTTATTATATCAATATTCCTAATTATTTATTACTAAAGCAATTGACACAAATGTTTAAATAATAACATGCAAGCGAATCAAACAGCTGTAGCTGTACTGCAACTGACATTGATAACCATAGTCTGAAAAACGCGTAATCCGAACGTATATAGCAGTCTGGTGCCAACATAGCATACAAAACAGGGAGTTAACACATGTGATGGTGTCAACATAAGTTGAAACACGCTTTGTCTCAAACATTGCTTGAATCGAATCGATGGTCAATTATTAGTTGCATAAAAGTTTAGACAGATATAAGTGTATTTAAATAACAATAAAATATTGCCTCGAATACACTTAAAGTCTCGACTTTTATACAATTGATAATCAAATAATTAAACATAGATTGCATTCAATCAATGTTTGAGACAAAATGTTTCGACTCATGTGATTATCGCATATGTTAACTCCTGTTCGTTTGCTATGTTGACGCCAGACTGATATACACGTTCGAATTACTCGTTTTTCTGACTTTGTTGATAACAGTATCTTAAATTCCATGCCGTTATTGCAATGTAATTACTTATTATGTTTATATCAGCTCTTATTAAACCGTTTTAAGTAATATGAAGTTCTGTACCTAATGTTACATTTCTAAACTCACTTTTTACATAATGAACAAGGGCAAATATAAATAATAGCTGGCTATTATCGACCCTAGTATTATAGCTCTTCAATCTTTATAAAACTTTTCAAAATATAAAACTATAAGAAAATAAAAGCATTTTATAATTTGTTAATTAATATTCAAATTATTTGTATGAATCAAAATATTCTTTAGTAAACATCAGAATTTTTTGACAAAGATTTTAAGACAAAATGAATAATATTTGACATTTATTTGTTGATAACAAATACTCTGAAACTACATTATTCATGAAAATTCTGAGTTTATTCGTTTGAATATACAGTTGATTGTTATCATCCGAATTCATCTTTCAATCAAACCTCTGGTTTATAATCATGGCTTACAGTATGGCTCATGAATTGAACATATAATATGAAATATAATAACGAAGGTTGTTTAAATATATTCGCAAAAATGTCCCACTTTTAATATGAAATATCATTGGAGAGACACTTAAAACAATGAACAGTTATCTGATTTCCCGATAATAGCGATTAAAAAAAATTCTGAGTTTTTAAACAATACTATTAATAATAATTGGTTTTACATTACGTGTGGTTTCCCTATGAAAACAATTGACAGTATTATTGAAATTGATATTAAATAATAATAATTAAAATATAATGAAATGTCTGAAACAAACTCTAATAATCCATTGGGCAAATGGACCCTGTTCAAAAGTTCAGTATCAGTTCTTATAGTATTGACATTCATCTCAACCTTTTTCGGCTACGAATACAGCTTAACCTCTGTAGCCGTATATCGCAATTCGAGCCTTACATCCGATTCCCAATATAATGAAGAAAATCAGATCTATTGGGATGACTGGGAAGTCGTTATAATTGTTTACTACATCAGTATTGATATAATAACGTTCGTCGGCTTCTTCGGTCTGGTCTTCAATAGCTATTATTTGACATTAATTTATTCAAATCTATTGCTATTTTTCTTTATGTTTGGTTTTATGAACGAAGCCCTTCGAGACAATCTGTTCGGTGCTATTATCGAACTGCCCACTGCCCTCATCACTCTGGCCTATGCTTTCACAATCAAATACTACCAAAAACATAGGAAAGAAGAGAATAAATCATTTGAAACATCTTTGGATGAAAGGCCTCAACAGATATGGAGTGTTGAGACAAACGGTGAAACCAATACTTCAACCGTTTGACACATCTCTCCATTCTTTTGTCTCAAATCATTTTCATCTCAACTATTAGTGTATTATTTATTAATTCATATCTTTTATTGTTAATAATCATTGATTGTCTGCGAACTTAATAATAATCTGCAAACCCATCGGTCCGGAAGGTCAGTCAGACACGGGATATTGGGTCCGGACTAATAACGACCAAAGAATAAAAGTATAGATAATTCAATTCAACTATATGTGGAGAGAAAAAGTCCAGGTCACTCCTACCAGGTGCATATATTTATTCAATGTTGTCCTGGATAATTTTCTTTTCGCACCTTTGAGTAACCAAGTTTAAAATAAGTGCCTTGTAATCGAAACTCTGCAAAATCTGTCATAAAATAAGATTTAAAATAAATTATTGTATTATTAATTCGTATCAAATATGAGTCGAATATATTTGAATTTATGTAAAAATTTAATAAAGTTTTTATAAATAATTAATGAAATCATTGATTCCATTCATACCATTCATACAGTATATCCGTATATAAGCTGTGGAGAGAACAAAGATTTCCTGATCTTTAGACAAAGGGAACCAATTTATGTTGAATTTTATAAAAAAAATAGCATGCTTATATTAAGGGTCATTTGAGCACTTGATATACCATAAACCTATGGTAACGTAAAATCGGATCTGAATTAAAATAGATTTGATGGATGATCTAGGTTAAAAATGATTATATTTCTTCTAAATGACATTTTTGTTCACAAAATATGTAAACAAAATGAGTGAACACTTAATTAATTGAACAGAATTTAGTAAATTGGTGCAAAATTGCGTCAGCCGGGAATCGAACCCGGGCCACCCGCGTGGCAGGCGAGTATTCTACCACTGAACCACTGACGCCACTGTTTATTACATAAATCCATTGGTTTAGCGGTTCTTCTTCTTTGAGGTCAGAAACATATTGTACACAAACTTTTCGATTTAGAAATTGTGTCAAAACAAGTTCTGAGGCTTTAAACTCGTTTCACAGCCTTATGCTTGAGCAGAGATGCCGAAGGTTTTAGAATGTAGATATAGTCAAATGTACCAGTACTGTACTATTTTAATGAGATAAGGATAGGGTGACCACTAAGCGAAGCGGAACACACCTGCAGTACGCATAGGGTTTTTTCGAAATTCTAGAGAAGATACTTGGTCAATTTTAAGTATTGTAAGAGGTTATGGTTATATGCAAATCCTTCGGCATCTTTGTTGAGCATAGATTATAATCATATTTTTCAATAATATTTCTAAAATTTTGAAATCTTTAGCTCAAAAAATATATAAATATTTTACATTTACAGTTAGATTAGTATTACATGTATTATATGCGAAGACAAAGACCGTTACAATGAAACGAATGGCAAATAAATGACTCAATAATAATAGCAAATTGAGTGCAATTTGCAAATCAAATGCAAATAAATTCATAAACTTTTCCCTAAAATTATAAAAAATAAAATAAATACCAGATTTAACAAAAGTAAAATAAAAAAGTGTTTGACCCGGACGTGATTTGAACACGCAACCTTCTGATCTGGAGTCAGACGCGCTACCGTTGCGCCACCGAGCCTATAAAATTTACACTGTTTAGTTGATATTGCTGTGCAATACTCTATTTATTATATGATATAAATAATCTAATCTATGCTTTCATTTCATTTAACTTCACAAAAACTATGCCAACCGTTGGACTGAAAGGAAAAATAATACTCAAGAAAACGCATACATAATAGACGTAGAGCTCAAACAGTGCTCGTTCTACTGTGTGGGTCAGTTGAGTCAATGCAAATTCTAGCCAGTCTTGTGCAGAGTATTTGCAAAATTCAAGGTTAAACAGATGAGAATTGCATTCATATAAGTAGAATAAACATTTCAAACTAACAAGGTATTTTTTGCCAACCTTTGACATTTTCAATAATATTGTACCCCTGGGCAACTCTGAATACTGTCAAAAGAATTGATTCAGTAATTGATGTTATAATTCATATAAATACTAATGCCATTCAAAACTATATCTATTAAATAGCGATTATATTAATAGTAATAATATTTTTATTTATGTTTAATATTTTTTTTCCAAAAAATATGATGTTTTCTAAGAAAAAATTATTCAATCTTTGAATTGTTTACTATTCTGTAGTTTAGTAGAAAATATAAACAATTTTCATACTTGACATTGAATTACGGCAAAAGTCAATTAACTCTCAGCAAAACGTATGGAAAGCAAACGTTGTTTTCAATTCAAGTGGTTTAGCAAATGATAGGAAACTGTGAAAAAACATTGCATTTGTCTAACAAATCAATCGAACATTATTTATATAGTTATTACTTATGAATTCATAATTAACCTTGAACATTACTGGCTTTTATAATACTCTTTTTTATATATTGGTTGTGAAAAAAATTCTAATTGTTTTTTAAATTACAAGTTATGCTAAAAATGGTTATATTTTTATTTATGGGCCGATTATGTCATCGAAGAAAACCCTTTTAAAGAGATGTCTCGAATATATCAGATAAATACTAACATTAAATTAATATGACATGGATCATACAATTTTCCTATCATTTAACTTGATAACTTGATTAGATCAGATTTAAATTACATGCTTGCATAAAATTAATCAAGCTTAATTTATGAATTATATCTTAATGTATATTCTTGAACCTATTGAATATGCTCGGTGTCATTTTGATGATATTAACTTGATGATTTCAAGGTTGAGTATCCTGACTACCCCCAGAATAAATTATGTAAACTTCCCCTTGTTAAATTTATATTGCCTTACAACTACATGAAAATTAAAATATTTGCAAAATTGTGTTTAATCAGTAAAACTTATCTAACCTGGACGTTGACGAGACACTCAACAATTTTTAGGAAATATTTTTCCTGAAATTCGGCCAAATTTATGATTTTTCTGCTGAATTGTTAAACAAAATTAAACTTAACTTAGATTCTGTATTGAGATAATGGTCTCACAGTTACGTTCACTATATTGAGACGACTTATCATATGTCAGAACAGGAATAATAAAAATTTTGATTACTTGATAATCATTAATATTCTTAGCATTTGCTTGACTATTGTAAAGATGGAAATTCCGATCTTTTTGTTTACACAATGCATATAATGTCAGATTAATTACATTTTTCTCAGAAAATATATTAATTAAGCACTGAATGGAGAAAATTATAAAAGTCAGCAGAGCTTGTTTTTAAGACATTGAATATGTTTTATTTACACAGAAAAAAAATATAAACTTGCAATAAATCAAAAGTAAGCCTAATCAAATTAACAATAATTTTTAAGTTGATAATTATTCACTCTATAAATCAATTATTAATTCCTATAATTTTTTTTGCATAAGTATTGAAATATTCTATTAAACAAATAATTTAAGTTTGAATTTCTTAAAAAACTGTAAAATTTTATCTGAATTTTAATAATCTGTTTATTATTTCTGATTATTCCGGTAATTATGGCCAACAATTGAATTCAATGAAATGATAATATAATTTAATAAATAGTTTGAAATTAACATTCTTTGTCTGAATAGATATTTTTTTATGGCATTCATAATAAGAATTCCCCAAACGATATAATAAGCAGTTTTGAAGTTCATTCACAATAATGCTTAAGAGTATTGTGTAATAAATTGCGTGGTTTTCACAATAAGACGTAAGTCATGATAAAAAAACTTACCTCTCATACAGAATTCGGCGAATTGTCTAACAAACTGATGTATTGAATAATGTAGTCGTATATTATGAGAAACACTATTTATTTTCGAAAATAAATATTTAAAAACAGTTGAGAAAACTGAGCAGACATTCAGTATTCATATTCTCATTCAATTCATTTGTGTTTTTCTTTTAGTTATTTTATTTAGATTTTAGTGAATAATAGAATAGAATCCAAAATTGATAGCTTCATAATTTAGATAGGTCATCTTCAGCTAATCTACTACTCATATCCTTTATCTGCCAAATAACAACCATGGTATTTTTTTGTTTGGAAAAAATCATCACTAATTTCAAAGATTAATTTATTTTTGTTTTGTTTTCAGAAAAACTTTTTTGCCATAACTTTATTACTTGTATTAACGCTTATGATTGTTGATGTATTTGCCACTGGATATGGACACGGGGGTGGAGGTGGATGGGGTGGTGGTGGTGGAGGAGGCGGCTGTACCACATGTGGTGGTGGCGGCGGTGAATATGAAGTGATCAAGATCAAAAAGAAACGAAGAATTGTACGTCCCGTTTACGTTCAACCCAGTTATGGCCATGGAGGTGGAGGTGGAGGTTATTGTGATACCTGTGGTAATGGCGGTGGCGGTAGCGGTGGAGGACATTCTAAGAAAATTATTATCAAGATAATTGGCGGCGGTGGAGGTGGAAGTGAGCATTGATTAAAACTTTTTTACTTTGAACCTAATATTGACTAAAAAGTCAAATAATTTTCAAATTCATAAATAATTTTTAAAACATTTCTATAATATTAATATTTAGTATATCTATGAATAGAATATAATTTTTAAAAACACTAATCAATTAATACATTGGTGACACGGATGGCCATAAATGACATGGAACAGTCAACTGAATAGATTAATCATAAACTTTTCCGAACTAATTGAGATCACAATCACTAAACATATGATTAAATTCCTTATCATTTCTCAGTCTTAAGCAAAGCTGTGAATAAATTTCGAAATCTCTTTCGTAAGTCTAATATTGATTAATAAATTCGCTAAAAATACTAATTCAGACGCTAAACATAATTAATTAATTGTGCAAGCTCGCTTATTAATGACCAATGCAAAAGCTTATTTCATCAAAATTTAATTATTAATTAAATGAATTTATTTATAAAACAAGTGTTTGAATGAAAGGCATATAAATTAAAGTTGATTTTAATCATTATTTTGAACTTGCTTAAATTTAGAACATCGCGGAGGCGGTGGTGGATGCCGTGGTGGCGCCTGTGGAGGCTATGGCGGTGGTGGTGGTTGTGGACCAGGTGGATGTGGTGGCAGCGGTGGTCATGGAGGCGGCTATGGTGGCGGCCATAGTGGAGGCGGTGGTGGATATGGTGGCTCAAGTGCTTCCGCGTCTGTCCATGTATCAGCCGGTGGAGGCGGATATAGCAGCGGAGGTGGACATGGAGGTGGCGGATATGGTGCTGGTGGTGGTGGAGGTGGTTGTGGTAGTGGTCTGTGTGGTGACGAAGGCTGGAAGAAGAAATAGTAGTATTGTTTTGAAGTCTAACTCAAATGCAATTTGAAAATAAATTCAAAATAAAATTAAAATCAATTTTGATTTCATTTAAAATTACATTAAATTAACAAAAAGTTTCAAAATATCAATGAAATGGTAATACATTTTAGATAAAAAGTTTGAATTTTGATTTGTTTGACTGGATTAGATTGGATCTAATTGTAAACTTGCTAATTTTACGACAAACTTCTAGTTCATTAAATTCACATAACTTGTTTAAATGGTTCTGTTTATGTCCTTGGTGTCTAACAAGATGTGTTTGAGATCTCTTTGCAATTTAACAAGTTAGCCAAGCTAACTTTATTTATCATTGTTCAGAATCATTTTTATTGTAAAAGTTTTTATACAAAAAATTACACAAAAATAAATCAATAAAAAAAGTTTTTTATTTGTGAAATAATATAAATATTTCTTAATTAATACGACTATATCTACAGAAAATTTTTTTGATTAATGAAAACAATTATATTTTATTTTAATTAACGTTATTCTCGTCAACAGTTGTGTCACAAGTCTTGCATTTGAATTGAAATTTAGCGATAAGTCGACTGTAATTACCTGAATATGGATTATAAGAATATATTATTATTATTGAAATCTATTGTATATATCGTTAAGAAAAATAACTGACCAAAGCTCATTTCTAGAGCCTGCTGTTCGGCTTTGTGTCCGGCTAGTTTATAATCGCCAACTAATTCAATATTCCTGTCATATGCAACCGAGTCATCACCTCTGGGCCATTCATAAACAATATCATTAGCAGTATATCCGTCTGTTTAGAGAATATTAATTATATTTAAAAATATAGAAAAATATTTTATTTTATGACGACTTACACGACTCCATATCTAATGGACAGTCATATGAATCTTTAACCTGGTCCTTGCTACATTTAATCGTGGTTAGAATTCTGGGTTGTATTGTAAGGAAAATAATTGATTATTAATAACAACAATAAAGATATAAAATATAAACTTCTATTGAGTTAACAGTTTCATCAAAATATCGATTCAATAGAAAGCAATCGAAATATTTGGTAACAAACCTATGGCTCATATGAATGCCTCCATTGGGGGTAACGGAGACAAACATATTTGGCATTGGGTGTGGAAATAGTTTCACTGACGATGAGGTCGGAAAGAATGTGTCCGGGGTCCAGACTTTGTCAGCCAGCCACTGGCCACCGGTCACATTGGCCACTCTAGTCGAGTCCTGAAGCCTTGAATCCGTCCATCTTTGACGGAAATACATAAGAAGTGATAATTCCTGAATCGGATTAATAGTATTTATAATTAATTATATTTTTTTTAATTCAAATATATTAAGAAGTTTTTGACAAACCTTTTCGCTTGGATTTAATTGAAAGTCGATTGCGTGCATAGTTATAGCCACTGAGACTCCAGTGCTTTCTTTAGTATTAAATAATAATTAGATTTAGTTTTATTATTTTATTACAATTTATTTTTCAGAATACCTCCTAATTTAGGCGAAAAATCTTTATCATACGACCCTTCGTATTTTTGCCTTAATTTTGCCTTAAGTTGTTTCAGCGAAGTTACAGATGAACTGAAAAATTAATTTTCATTTAATTTTTATAACAATTCATACAATTATTATTATTTTTCTATTACTTATCCGAAAAGATTTGTTTTGCAAAACAAATCTGAATTAAAGCAAAAATAATTATGAATTTCATTATTGGTTTCAAATATTAATATTCTTTTCGAAACTAATTATTTAATTATATAATATATTTTGCAAAAAGCGCTGAATTTATATATATTTCAGAAATAAATATTTATAAATAATTTTGTTTATGTAATCATTTCATGCGTTTGTTTGACTCAAAGGATTTGATTGTTTGAAAAAATAAATTTCTTATGAGTTTTCAGAAAAATTCCAAGAAATCAATCAAATTATTATTATTGACTGAATTCTAGAGAATAATTCTAAACTATGTATATTTTTTGAATTCACTTATCTGAGTACATGACGTAGATATTTATTTTTTGAGAAAAATGTCAATTACTTATCTTGTAAATGTACGTAGATAAGATTTTTCCAATGAATTTAATCGCATAAACATTGAAATATAGTCTGAGTTCATGATTGAGATAAACTACAATCTATCCTGATCATAGAGACCGACAACAACACCGGTCAGGTGTCTTGTGGTGAAGAAGTGCTCACAACGTAATCAATACTTATATTTAAATTTTGATAACATTGTGAAAAAACACAGGCTTTGTAGTCAATGCTTGTGTTTGGAAACAACCTTTGCCTTGGGTATTGAATTCCAAAGTTTCATACCGGATGATGTAGGCCAGATATGCTAGCAACTTCTTTTTTATTAAGAATATATCAGAAAGTGTATATAAACAAGTTCATTTCATTGCTTTATTGCGCAACTCATTTAAGTTCCCTTAACTGGGCTGGGCTTAAATATGATCCCTGTGCTTCTAGTACATAATTAAACCTGGTTGATTAATGTTCATGGGAAAAATAATTACTGTTCCAGAGAATAAATAATAAACAAATCAAACTGAACAAGGAGATATTAATGTCATAAATAAGAAAAGGTATAAGGGTAAAAGTAGTACAGTTTTTATATTTATATTTAATAACAACATTAATATTTGGTATTCGTATTGCTATTACAATATTATAAATTGTAATTTATTTGAGTAAAACTAACAGTTCGTATGCTTTTATTAATCATTATTTAATTATAGGTTAAAATAGTGTTTTCATTGTCGCCACATGTCATGCAATTGAAGTGAAAGTTAGCCATAAGTCGACTGTAATTACCTGAATATGGATTATGAGAATAAATGTATTTTACTGTATATACGGATAACCTTTAATATTATATTCAAGAATTCACCTGTACTCAATTGTTCCATCTTCTGTTCCTGTTTTGCTTCAGCCAGTCTGTAGTTGCCGAACGGAACAATAGTTCTACTGACGCCGACGGAACTGTTACCTCTGCCCCATTCATAGAGAATATCGTTAGCACTATATCCGTCTGTTTATAAAATTCAAAATTCGTTTAAATATTTACCAAATATTTTGAACGATAATTAATTTGAAGACCATTTAATAGTTATATCACTTACACGACTCAATCTCAAGGGGACAGACATACGAATCATTCAGACCATTCTTCTGGCACATGACGGTGGCGGCCAGTCTTCACATTAAAATATCAATACTTATTGTTAATTATTATTAAAAATACTAAATATTTCTCAAAAAGCAGAATATTTTCTCTAATATTGATTACGGATCACCCGTATAGCCCCATACACATACTGTCCTGGCTCATCGGACACTTCAATATAATGACCGATGGTGACCTATTCGGCATCCCTGGTCGTGTAGGAATTAAATAAACGGACAAACCTCTGACTCCAGTACACATGGCCATTGGGGCCAACTCTTGTAAACACATTAGACACCGGGTATTCGAACACTTTGACTGAGGATGTGGTCGGGAAAAAAGTATCCGGCTTCCAGATCATGTCGGCCAGCCGTTTGCCACTGAACACAACAAATGCTCGATTCGGATCATTAAGTCTGGAGTCGACCCAGATTTGACGGAAATAGAAATTCATCCACATCGTCTGAATCAGGCGATTAGTTGTATTGTATTTAAAAGTTCAATAAAATTCCTTTCAAATAAATATTTTATACCCTTTCGGTTGGATTTAGTTTGTAGTCAATTGTATGCATTGTTATGCCAACAGTTGTGGCAGTATTTTCTTCATAACATTTTATAGTAATTTATTATTTTGTCAAAAATCTATATTTGTGTGAATACCTCCATAATTGGGTGAAATATCCTTATCATACGTCCCATCACTTAGTTTTGCTTTCAGTTGTTTCACTGAAGTTACAGATGGACTGAAAAATAAATTTTAATTTTAATTATGATAAGCATTAATACAATTATTATTATTTTTCTATTACTTATCCGAAAATATTTGTTTTGCGCAACAAATCAGAAGCAAAGCAGAAACTATTGAGACTTTCATTATTGGTTTCTTTGATATTGTATTCAATATTATTCAATAAAATGAATATTTTTTTCAAATCTGACAGAATTTATATTACATTTACGAAAAGTTTTATTCAATTATTTCGTCCTTCGATTGAATAAAAGTTTAATTGATTTTAATATAAATGTTATTTTTAATCATAAAGAGTATAACACTACTTGAG
>JAQIWA010001026.1:0-22036 GCA_034693305.1 Eueremaeus valkanovi
CTAATACAAGCCTTACATTCCCTTTGTATGTAACTGAGCGCGAAATCCGAGAAGCCCTTGTTTTAGAACTCCTTTCACTTGTTTGGCCTCTACTCGACTCATACAGTATTATAAAGAATTATTAAGTTTTAGAACTTTTTCTTATGGATTGCCATTCAGTTGACATCAATGACTGTATCTAAAGGTGTGTTTCGTTCGTATAATGCATTCAATGTATGAATGAATGAAATATTTTGTTTACAACTGATTGTTGTTTTCATTCACTGAATATTTTAATTGACATCAAAACCGATAATAAACACAATTATTGTGAACTCTATTGAGCTATTGATATGACTCTAAATATGATTAAACGGATTAATAATCGAAATACAATTGATTTGATTCTAAAGATTCGGTCTTTGAGTGGATTAACCGAAAGCCGAAGACATCTGTCGAGTGATTCCAAAGCGAATATCGATTCAAAACAATTGCAAGTCTTTGAGGACAAACTCCAGAGACATATGAAGGAGAATGTGTTGGACAGGAAGACACACACCGGACAGGTATGTCATGCCATTCGTGTGTAGACCGAATCAATGGTCAGATATTTGTCATTCAATTGATTGCTATGTTTGCAGACATTCACTGAAGACGACTACCGTTTGGTCCGATTCGTCGACAAACAGAAAGAGGTTTTCAATTGATTTCACTTTTATATGATTTTTCTGTTCACTCAATACGACTGAACTCTCACTAAATCTTTCACTGATTTCTCAATTCATATAAATCTAATCCAATCTTCAGATTAATCCTCGTTTTGCTATCGATTTGATAGCAGAGGTGCCACCGATTGCAACGAAGAACGGGTGGGCCAGTTGTGACGGCGGCGGAGGACCCTTAGGGCACCCGAAGGTCTTTATCAATGTGGACGACCCGGGAGAGTATGGAACCTGTGGTTACTGTGGGCTCAGATTTTACAAAGAAGGCCATTCGCACCATTAGCCCAATGGCTCTGATTTTAGTTAATCTTAATTAAAATTATTATAAAATTGAGTTATATTTGAATGAATTGCTGTAAATATATAGAAATAAAATAGATTTGATTTAATCATAAAATTTCTATTCATTTAATTATTTTTTTTGAGTTCTCATAAATCGATTGAAATATGAGTTAAACTCTATTTTTGTTCAAACACTCGAATCGTTTTTTCTATCGATTCGCTTGAGTTTTGTTTTTGACATTTGGGTAACATTAGTAACACTACTCCACCCTTTCCGACCTCTCATTCTTTTACACCTAAGCGCACAATTAGCCTAAACGATAAGTAAAGTTCTGGATAGAAAGTCCTTAAATAAAGTTCTAATAAATCTCTTAAAACCAATGATGTCTTTGAGACGAAGAGAGGATTCGGAAGAAACAAAAAGCGAACCAATATTTGTTGATTTCAGTGAATCTCTTATCTTAACAAAAGAGGATTTGGAGAAAACATTGGCCCGAATACCGAATTTGAAATTAAAAGCCGATCCGATCGAAGATATTTTGGATCAAAAGCTAAGCCATGAGTCAATCCAATCGACTTCCGGTCAATCAAACCGATCAAAAAGTGTGGCAAAGATTTCAAATTCAAGCCGAAAGAGCCGTTTGGCTGAGGGTATAAGTGCCGACAAATCTTTAGAGTTAGCTTTCGTGGATCCGATTCCAGAGTCAATGACTCGCTTGGATTTGAATGACTTTTGTGGGACAGAAATCGATTGGAAAATGTTGACACTATTGAGGCCTAAGACCAAAGAGGAAGAGAACTACTTCTCTAAATTGGTTCGACTCTATCAACTCAGACATAAGACCCAGAGTGAAGATGGGTTTGGATTAAGAGAAGCAGCCTTTCGAGTGTCACGACATCCGAGAGTAATGCAATACAAGCCGATAGACTTCATGCGAATCGACACCAATTTGACTAAAATCAAAGAAGACATCAGTTATGAGGCGTTCGCTAGAGTTCCGGTTGAGACCCAAACAAACCTATTTAATGATGAAAACGATTCGGCCGTCGCAGACATTCTTGCACTGGGAGACAGTCTAGACCTGAAACTATTTGAAGATTGAATTCTTGTATAACATAAACGCAAATTGAAATTAACTTTTCTTTTCTAACAGTAATAATAATTGTGTAAAACGATTGAAAACTGTTTTGATCTCATTCTTCGATTTGTTATTTTAAAATAAAATGAGAATAAATAGAATATTAAACTCTTCTCAAACTTTTTCAAAGCAATAGATCTATAATTAGAATAAAAAATTGTACTTTCGTTAGTGAAATAGTGAAATAATTACAAATGTTTTTATAATATTTAGTATAAGAATATTAACTGCTATTTGGATCTGCTTTTAGTGATTGCGGTTTTATTAGACTTTCCAAAAGCAAAGTTATGTCACATTCAATATGAATATTATGCAAAACTGCAGTCAAGTGTTGACTATAAATATAATTATTAGCAATTGTCGAATGTCTAACATTAGAGGAATGGAGTCTTGTTTTTGTGTCTTTAGGTCATCAGATGAATAAAATAGTTTCTAAACTCCATTACAAACACATTGTGCGACAGATGAGCAACAAGTTTAAGAGTCTTCAGTTATGGCTCAGGCATTCATAGCATCCATGGCTATAAAAGGAATCCTTAACTATGCAATAGTTGTGTTGAGACCGACTTTTAGTTATACGAAATATGAGACTTCAAGATGTATGCGCTCTCAAGAATTCGAGGGTTGGTCTTGAGCATCGTGTCTCTTATGAGTTTGCCTGACAAAGAACTACTCATCTGTATTAGACTCCTCCAGTTTTTCCAGTGATATGTTCAGCTATTCGTGAGACAAGTTTGATAGTGTGGATATCGCGGCGATTGCTTACGTTAGGATCCAATTGGAAGTTCGAGTCTTCAGATTCTTCACTACATTCATAGTTACTCTTTGAAGCAGTGAATTGATAGATAACATCAATTCATAAGTCCAAACACAATGTCTGCGAGAACTACGAAATACGTTTACCGTCAAAGCTCTGGTCACGGGGGCGACCTCTCCATCGAGTATGGAACTGATCTGGGTGCTCTTACTCGACTCGAGGTTTGATTATTCTATTTTATTTCATATTTGATCCTTTGTTTAATTCTATTTCTATATTAATATAAATATTTATCCGAATCTTAATATTTGTGAATCGGTTTACACAATAGTTGCCATTAATTGCATACAAATACTGATTAATTAAAAATAAGACAGTTTTCAAAAGAAAGGATTATTTAACGGAATATTTCCTCGTATGGAGAAAAGACAGTGAAGTTTGAGTTAAATTTGAAAAGTTATTCATTTTGGATCAGAGCCATTGAATTTTTGTAGTGATGACCTCATTTGAAGAGAGATAAACTTTTTTCGCATTTCTATCATTGTGTTAGCTCTCATCCGAATAAGGCTTTCCATCAATTCCTCATATGTTTCAAAAGTTTTACTTCATATCAATAATATTTTAAATCAAATTTAATTTCCAGAAAACTGATGAAAAGCTTTTTATTTGAATATTTAAATATAGGAACTGCTCTCTCAAGAGATTCTTAGAAAAGATTGCCATAAATTCTGGATTAAAATTACAGAATATTCATAATTATACCAGAATTGACGTCATATGACATTGAATAGAATATAGGTTTAAGACATTGTTTATTTAACTTTTATTTATCATAAAATTGTTTATAATTTACATCAAGAATATAATGAATTATCAACAGAACTTGAAATTACAAATCTTTAAAATTTTAATTTATCCTAAACTTAAAAATTGTTTCTCTCTTTCAAACTGTTTGAACCAAATATAGGACAAAATTCGTCTTCTGTCGGAAGACTTGGAATCCGAGAGAGAAATGAGACAAAGAGTAAGTCCGGACTGTATTGTCATTAGAGGGCAAAGGATTCTGAATGATCTCAAAAAGTGTTAACTTATTGTGCTCTCAAAAAAACACTAAAATTAGTCAACTTTTATCAATTGAGAACAAACTTATAAATAACTGATTCGGCTAACTATGTGCTGACATTAGAATTTATAAAAAGAATAGAAAATGATCCGGACACAAAAGAAAATTATTAATTAAGGAATTTTGTTCATATGATGAATAAAAGCGCGAAAGAAATCCAAATAAGTTATAAGTTATTTGTTGTATCGATTTCTATGTAATACTAACTGATTTAAAACAGTGAATACATTTTGGCAAACAAGGAGTTTGCGATAGAGTCGAGCGCTGAGCACATTCGCTAATTTTGGTTTCACTGCTGTATCTGATCTAAAAATAGGCCGAATCAGGAACTTTCAAGTTTGGAAACGCTTTCATTCATTTCAATCCTTGTATTATATTTATTGTATATTTTTAATTCGAGTCATCATTTGAATGATAGTTTAGAAATTAAGGATTGAATGTTACCAGGGTTATATAACTCTTGAATGCAAATCTTCCAAATCCCAAGTCCTGACATCAATATATCATTTACTAAATACTGAATTCCAACTATATATTAGTTTTCCGGTATATCTCTGAATGGAGCCAAACAGGAAAAATTTGAGCCTTTGTTTCAGACTTTTAATGTCTAATGAATGCCAATTTGATAGAAAGGCATTCACCAGAGCGTAGTCAGATTTGCACAGACATGAATTGCCATTAGATCATGAAATGAAAAATTTCTAACACTTAAATGAATCCCCAAAAGAAAATTGAAAAATAAGTTTGAATTTCAAAATCATGTCAAAGGAAATGGTTGAACAATTGAACGCTTTATGGCTTGAAGTCATTGATTGTATAGATTGGAAAATATTAAAATATAATTATAATCTATAAGCGTATAGAATAATGTCTTGATTTTTGAACATTAAAATAGATGACCACGATATACAATTTGAGAGCTATAGAAAGCTGAATCAGATGTTGTTTAGAGAGTTGGTTGGGCATAATTTGCTTAACAATCAACCTTTACTGTAGAGACAAACTTATTAATCAGAATTTTCAAAAACTTTTAGAAGATTTATGAGTACTGGTCAAGAGATCATTTCGAATGGGGTTTAAGATTATGAAAGTGACCGGGTAGAATTACAAACTTTATACCACTTAAGATTGAACGGGAGCGCTCCGATCTGACGGTCCAATTGATTGGTTTGTCTGAACGACTCGAAGAAGCCGAGGGCTCGAGTGATAGTGTGGTAAGATTTGAAGTCAATTGAATTCATATCGAGAATCGATTAATACTCAATGTTATGCAAAATGTGACTTAAGATCGAAATGAACAAAAAACGGGACTCAGAGTTGGCTAAACTCCGCAAACTGTTAGAAGACGTTCATTTGGAGAGCGAAGAGACTGCACACCACTTGAGACAGAAGCACCAGGCTGCTATTGCTGAAATGCAGGATCAGATGGATCAGTTGCAAAAGTCGAAGAATAAGTAGGATTTGACTCATATTCCTAATAGTTGTAGAAATGAGTGAACAAATCAAATCATTTGCATTGCTTAGGACCGACAAAGAGAAGCAGAAACTTCAGGCCGAGGTGTTTGAGCTGTTGGCTCAGATCGAAAGCGCTAACAAAGATAAGTTAATAGCCATGAAGACAGTCGAGAAACTAGAGTACACCGTCCATGAACTCAATATCCGCATCGAAGAGATCACCCGCACTGTGACTGAAGTGACGGCTCAAAGAGTGCGTCTGAGCAATGAGAACACAGAGCTTATCAAAGAGATCCACGAATACAAGGTATCGCTCGAAAATGTCAACCACTTGAAGGCACAATTGGCGACACAGCTCGAAGACACTCGTCATAGACTCGAAGACGAAGAAAGGGTTAGAACAGATATGTCAGGCATTGAATCAAATAGTCATACTCTTTACCCGAACCAATTCAGAAACGCGCGACACTTGAGAATCACGCGCACACTCTTGAAGTGGAGTTGGAGTCACTTAAAGTACAACTCGAGGAAGAATCTGAAGCTCGTCTTGAACTGGAACGACAACTAACTAAAGCTAATGCCGACGCCGCGGCCTGGAAGTCAAAATATGAGGCAGAACTACAGGCGCACGTGGATGAAGTCGAAGAACTTCGGTGCGACTTAGCCAGAGATGATCACTATTCGCAATCAATTAATTGTTTTCATTTGATTCGTTAATTCAGTCGCAAAATGGCCCAAAAGATCGCCGAATATGAGGAACAATTGGAGGCATTGCTCAACAAATGCAGTTCACTCGAGAAGCAGAAGTCAAGACTTCAGAGTGAGGTTGAAGTGTTGATAATGGACCTGGAGAAGGCCACCACCCACGCACAACAGCTGGAGAAGAGGTGCGCCCAACTGGAGAAGTTGAATCTGGACCTGAAGGTCAAACTGGAAGAGGTAACAGCGCTGATGGAACAGGCACAGAGAGATGCCCGACAGAGGGCCGCAGAGCTGCAGAAGTTGCAACACGAATACGAAAAATTGCGCGATCAGAAAGAGGCACTGGCCAGGGAGAACAAGAAACTCATCGGTCGGTACTCTTTGGTTATATAACTAACAAAACGGATAATTAGTCGGAAATTAATTTTTAAATGATTTCTTAGAAAAATCATAAATTTTTGACAATTAATTCGGTATTAATTATCTTAAGATAAAAAGTATTTTAAAATGAAATGAATTTCGATTATCAGATGACTTGAACGAAGCGAAGTCCCAACTGAATGACGCGCACCGAAGGATCCACGAAATGGAGATCGAGATCAAACGTCTGGAGAACGAGAGGGAAGAATTGGCCGCCGCTTACAAGGAAGCCGAGGCTCTTAGAAAGCAGGCCGAGGATAAGGCACAACGACTGGCCGCTGAGTTGGCACAAGTCAGACACGACTACGAGAAACGACTGCTACAGAAGGAGGAAGAGCTCGAGGCTCTCAGGTCTGCATAGTTTGCACATTCGGTTAAATACCTGTCATTTGCATTAATGCTAATCAAACCAATAGAAAGCAGTTCCAGATCGAAGTGGAACAGCTCAACATGCGATTGGCTGAGGCAGAGGCTAAGCTCAAGACCGAAATCGCACGAATCAAGAAGAAGATGCAGGCGATGATCACCGAACTGGAGATGTCCTTGGATGCGGCCAACAAACAGAACCTGGACTTACAGAAGACTATTAAGAGAATGTCTCTTCAGATCACTGTTAGTTCCGTTCGATTGAGTATATAATAAGAAATGAAATGACTATTCAATCAATTGTGTGGAACAGGAACTGCAAGCGCATTACGATGAAGTGCACCGACAGCTGCAACAGGCAGTCGATCAGTTGGGTGTCGCTCAGCGCAGATGTCAAGCATTGCAGGCAGAGTTGGACGAACAGCGCGTGGCTATGGAACAGGCACTTCGGGCCAAACGCATTGCCGAAACCCAATTCGAGGAAGCGATGGCTAAAGTCAACGAACTGACCACTATTAATGTGAACCTGGCCTCAGCCAAGAGCAAATTAGAATCGGAATTCTCAGCCCTTCAGAATGATTACGACGAAGTCCACAAAGAATTGAGGGTAAAGTGGATCTGGCACTGGATCTGGCACTGGATCTTACATAAGCCCATATTATAATCTTTGCTATCATTTCATTATTTCATTAGATTTCTGACGAAAGAGTCCAGAAATTGTCGATTGAGCTCAAGTCAACCCGAGATCTGTTGACCGAAGAACAGGAACGACTGGTCAAAATAGACACTATCAAGAAGTCACTGGAGGTTGAAGTCCGTAGTCTTCACGTGAGAATCGAAGAGGTCGAGGCCAACGCACTGGCCGGTGGCAAACGAGTCATCGCTAAACTAGAATCGAGAATAAGAGACGTCGAGATCGAAGTGGAAGAGGAGAAGCGCAGACACGCGGAGACCGAGAAGATTCTCCGAAAGAAAGATCACCGGGTTAAGGAACTGTGCTTACAGTCGGAGGAAGACCACAAAACCGTTTCAATATTGCAGGAGAATTGCGATAAACTCAGTGAAAAAGTCAAGGTTTATAAGAGACAAATGCAGGAACAGGTATGTCATTCACGTCCAGTAGATCTGAAGTGGATTTGAGTTTAATATTATATATGAATACAATTAATGCCTATCTGTTTGTGTGCTTTCACTTTCAGGAGGGAATGAGTGCCCAGAACTTGACTCGAGTGCGACGATTCCAGCGGGAGTTGGAAGCGGCCGAAGATCGGGCTGACCAGGCAGAAAGCAATCTATCTTTTATTCGCGCTAAGCATAGGTCATGGGTGACGACCAGCACTGTCCCGGGCGGCACCCGTCAAGTTTTCGTCACTCAAGAAGAAACATCAAATTATTAATTAAAAGTTTTATTATTATAAACAACTGATTAATAGATTATTATTGGGAAGACTTTTTGGGATACTTTAAGTTAATTACAATTATATTATAGCTTAATATCAATACATAAATATATAAATTACATTCAAATCTTGTTTTAAAGGCCAATATTAATAACAATTACACAAAATGCTGCCATTTTTCTCTGTTTAACCGAAAGTCTATTTTTTTGATTAACTGCTGTCCAAAACATTACTGTCCACAACCCCGACACTCTCCTATCCCACAAAATATACTTAAATTACTATAAGCTCTGCTTTAAATCAATTACTGTTTAAAAGAATGTTATTTTTCTGTTAATTTATTTATTAGTTGTTTATTGAGTTTTATGCGAATATTAACTAAAATTATTTTATCCTTATTTATAAGAAAAACCAACAAATCTGATAAAAACCAATGCACTGGACGTAATACAAATACATGACTGGCCGGCCGGACAGCATCATTCCGCTATGGCATAAACACATTATGAATTCAGTGCATTTACAGTATATCAGACCTACTCTTAATATCGATTTCAAATAAAATTATGCCATTTATGACATCTGTTTATTATAGTTATTGTTTTAATTGTGATCTTATATTAAATCTCAATTTGGCTCAAAATAGTATTTATTTAAACTTAAATATTAATTAAAGTCCGTTCAAACACATTCCGTCACAAAAGTTAGTCAGAATTGGTTATCAGATTCAGAATTTAATCGATTAAAAGTAAATGAAAGTAATTTAAAGTAAACCCCTTTTAATGTTTGGAGTTTTCCTTAAATTAATGATCAATTGCTACAAATTAGACATTAGTAGAAGTATGCAACTGATCCGGTACTAAAGGACTCACATTTTAGATAACTATTGATATTTAGCCCAAAAGTCATTACATTTCCAACTGATTACTGTAATAGCAATCAGTTTATTCTCTGGCACTGATTGAAAGTTTTATAGTACAATACATGAGCACAGAATTTACAAAAATACCCTGGTCTCTTGGTCTCTGTCTCAAATATTAGGAAAATTTTCGCTTTTTAATAGAGAAGTATTTAGTGAATGAATAAACTTTGACACAGAATAGCCACCATTTGATAAAAAATATTGACAATGACTTCAGTCGTTGAAAATTTGATTTACAGTTGGAGTTGACTCTAATGAATGATATCTTGAAATAAAAATGTATATAAGAGTCGGTTTGCATGCAATCAAAATCATTATTCGTTTGTCCGCTTCAATCGAAACATTGCTTTTCGTGAAGTTCTTTAAGTTTTTATTTATACTTTCGTTTTAAGACTGTTTTAATTCATATTTTATTTATAATAACTTTATATATATTTCACATTCAAAATGAAATACTTCGTTGTCTTCACTCTATTGTTTGCTTTGACATACGGAGCGCCTCAAGACTTGATTACCGAACGAATTGAACTAATGGGTGATACAGCGACTGATCCGACTGAACACGAGGTGACTGACCAACCGTTAGCCCTGATTGAGGAGACTTCAACGGCCGGTGCGCTGCCCACAGAGATAGTGATAAAGGCTGAGACGAACGACATGGAAGAAGCGGATTCAGCCAAAGCTACTGAAACGGGAGCTCAAGTGGTATATTCAGCGTCGGTAGACGAACCGGTTCCTCATCTGGCGTTCGAAGGGGGCGAAGAGCTTACTATATCCGCCCGACCTCTGAAACAGCAGACAGTTATTCTAAACGCCGGCAAACACTTATCCGAAGCGATTACAGCGAAAATTGTTGGTCCAGTTGTCATATGGAACAGTAAAGTGGCCGCGGCTGCCGGTTCTCTTCCACCGCTGTTGGCCGCAAAGGGGGCAGTCATTGGTTCTATGATCGCAACTCCTATCGAAATCGGAGCCGTCGCCGGATCGGGTATAACAAGTGCAGTGACCGGAAAATTAGTTGCCATTCCTATTTCATTGGCGTCGGGAGCACTGGCTAAGTTCGTCGGAGCGGCTGAGACTGGACGACAGATTTGGGAATTCAATTCGGAACATGGCTTAGAGATCCTGAAGGACGGCGTCATAAAGCTCGGCCACATTGCACTCAAACCTTTGGCTGTTATAACGGGCGCTCAAATGGCTCTAATGGGTAAGCATTGCATTAGTCGATAAAGTCGTTGAGTTTTACATAAATTCCTACATTTCAGGCGCCGGCACTGGTATTGTTGGCACTGGCATTAAAGGAGTGGGCGTTGGAATGAAAGTGGTCGGCGCTAAAATGGTTGCGACTGGCCTGACGGCTAAAGGACTCGGTCATCGCATCATCATAGCTCAATTCCCTCCGTATTTGAGATAAATTTATTGTACTATAGCTGACAATACAGTCTTAAATACAAATTTATATAATTATATAATCATTTGTTACATATATTCTTAAAAGTATTACAAATTTGTTCAAATATTTATACCATTAAAACATTTTTCATTTCAAAATTTGTTTTAATTTAATTTCTCAATTGGCTTAAAAACTTGCTCTCACTATAACTGATGAATTGAATGCTTCCCAAGAAGTTAAGTGAGTATTGGCTTCGTTGAGGACTTAATACTAAACCATCTTTTAGTTTATTGAAAAAGAAATAACTTTAAAGACTGAATGCATGTCTGCATTGATAATGAGTTAACAATTTTTCTATTGAGTTGGAAAAAGTATGCGACGACTGATCGTTGGGACAACCATTGAATGAATTGGAAATTTTAATTAGTTTTTTAATTCGAGCTAATGTTGAATTAATGTACTGCTCGTTATACGAGCCATTCCCCCCGCGCCGGCAGAGGAAGTAGGGGCAGTGGTGGCACAGTTGGTCTCAATCTCCTGACCCGAACAAGTCGTTTCCGTTTGCAAGTGATCATTTGGTGGCATAGACCACCTGCGAGACCACCTGCTGTACATTTCCGGCTGCGGGGGAATACAAGTTTCCCGGATATGGCGGCGGCTTATCTCTAATTCTCTCTAATGGCAAAGTCGCGAACCTCTGCTGTCCTCCACCTAAAGTCAAATCATTTATTTGTTTATAAATTGAATTAAACTCAATTCAACTTAATATCTGTCAAAAGTGAGAACAAATTTTTAAAGTCTATTACTTCTGATTCTATTTACTACTGGTCTAGAAATGGCCATCAATTCAGTCGACAGTAGTTTTCCATTTTGTCTCTATCTCTCTACAAATGTTTCGGCAATTATTGATCAAATTTTCTCAAAATTTTAAGATTGAGCTAATGTGACTTAATTATACCCTCGTCACTGACCATTTCTAACTAGACAACTTATAAATCTATACAATTGAATAAAACTTAATAATAACTAAAACTTTGTTCTCTATTCGCACTATTGATCAAAAACAAAGTTATCTTACAATTCGGTTCTCATCTAATAAATCATAAAAATATAGATCTCATTGAAAATAATTTTATTAACTTTCAGATTCATTCAATCGTAACTTTTTGTCAATTTATTCCTAATTCACAAAAATATTTAGAAATTATATTTCAAGTAATCATATGAAACGATTGGGAATACAAAGGAATAAATTAATTACATATTATGTAAATTAAATTGTATTTACTGTACATATCATAAAACAAAAGATTTCTTTTGAGATTCAGATTTACAAAAATTATATGATTTACAAAAAATAATTTTAATTAATTAAATGTCTATAAAAACTTGCTCTCACTATAAATCAATGAGAATTTATTATTTAGTTATTTCTTATTATTTTATGAATTATATGAAACCAAATGTTCGGAGAAATGATTGTTTAAAAAAATATGATATAATGAACAAACAAATGCCAACTGATTGCAGACTAACTTGAATATGCTTGTGGATGGGCCAGTGCTGGTTGGGAGCCCTGTTGGTGCAGTGCTATTCTTTGCTGCTGATGGATCAGACGCTCTCTTTTACACAAACAAAGGGCAACACTAACCACACAAAGCGAACAAATTATAAACACAGTTATTATGACTGCTATGAATGTGTTGGCCTCTAATCCCAATATATAGCCTTCCGTTTGCGTCAAATCTGATCAATGAATCAATGAATCAATTATTCAAATCAATTAACGATTGCACTCAACGATCACAACCAGGGCTGACATACCTGTACACGAGGCATGACTTGTCTCATCACTATTATCTCCGCAATGGTTAATGCCATCGCAGGACAAGTCCTTAGATATACAAAATGTGTTTAAGCACTTGTGATCTCTACAGTGAACCGCTTTAGAGGCAACCGAATCAAGAGTAGAGACAATTAGTCTTAAATATAAGTCATTTGTATTTAGTATTGAATAGGATAGCAATGGATGTCATACGCGCTTCTTTGAATGCAGTGATGATCAGCCGAAACCCATTATCAGTCTTACTGTACGGATCGGTTATGTATTTGAGGGTAAGAAAACTTCCCTGGGTGAAAATCGTGCCCGTCTCTGTGCGAGTGCTGCGACAGGAGAGGTCTGCCTATTATATAGCGGACACCGAAATAATAGTATTTAATAATTATACGAATAATGCAAATATAATCATATGATTAGTGGTATTAGTGGTCATCCGTCTGATGGCATACCTTATGGTTGCCAATGGCATGTGCGCCGTCGTATATGAATAAGTGGTCGTTGCAATCGAGCGCTAACTTTTCGAACCGAAGCATAAATCGCTGTAAAATTGTGTCCGTTTGAAAAGTGATCGTACAATCCAGGTTGTCCTCAGACCTGCTTGTTATGACCGCGCCGTCAATCTTCTTATGTAACGGATGAATGCGTTCTCTCATACAGAGGGCTGAGATGTGGTCTGCGAAGACAAACACTCATTAATATTATACGAATTGTTTATAAAGAATAAGTTAAATGTCATATGAAATATGCGCTCAATAAAGATCTACTCTATACTTGCTCATCTTAGTTTGCAAACATATCAGGCACCTTTCATAGCTCCTAAATATGATTAATATAACACTTCTTCAAACATATAAACTCTTATCTAAGGCTAAAAAGTTAACAAAACTACAATAATTATTAGTGTATAGCGTATGGCATGAAGTGATGCAGCAATAGGTGGACTGCAAACACACTTCACTGCAATGTTTTTAAAGCCATTTCATTAAAGCAGAATTGTTTGCCAGAGATTTGCAAAGAGTATAAAAATGAAATAATATTAGAAAATAATTAAAGATTACTTACAATATCTATTCCTATCGGAAATGACTGTATGTCTGCATAGAAGATGAAGTGTCAGTAGAAAAGAGTATAGAAAATGCTGTTTAGGGCGTAAACCGGCTACGGATAGCGCCATTTTCTGATCGATGTTTTATTATTAGGGGGATTCCAGACTCTCATGCATTTACATTCTGGTGCCGTTCATTGAGGCCATTGACTTATGTCAGTCTCTCTCTCAATAGTCTATCACTGAATTCATTCTATACTCTCTTTTCTATCAGATTATAATTATAATCATTATTATTATTATTATTATTAACTAATCATTTATACATATTTTAAATTTTTATTTCATTCAATAATTATAATAATTATCAAAACATTTGTTTTCAATTAATATAAGACTAGAAACAAATTTTTTGAGCAATCCTTCAAAGTGTGTCACAACTCCTGAACATCAAAACTGACTTCTATGCTATGAAACGCATGAAAGTATTGATTAGAGTGTGAGTGCATTCACTCCTTCTATAATCAGAGCAATCGCTTTGTATATATCTGTTCGGATGAAACTCTGCTCTCTCTTTGATCACACCGTCCAATAGACTACAGTATTGATAGTATAGTTCTGTACATACGGTATGAATACAGACAGAGACTTCACACATCGTTTAGCCTCTGATCAATACAAAAGTCTGATTGCTATCCATTTCAATGACATTAAATCAATTTTGAAACAGAAATGTCTGAAATGTTTATATAGTTTTGGATTTATTGATGAAAAATTGATTCTATCTATCGGATCATAAACAGTATAAACAGTATTCGTGACTAAAGATGGAAACGGAACAGTTGGGCCTAATATAAGGCAATTCAAACTTAATTCTTAGCAATAGAGCTAATGTTCTAAACGCTAAATCACTGCAAATATACAGTACTGTAAAGAACTGTGTTATCGGACAAAACAGGAAATTATCAAATGGTCAAATGAGCAATCTAATTTTCTACACTTTCATACGTTATCAAGTTATCAGTATATTAAAGACATTCTTGCTTCAAATCAAAATGCGGTCTATTTTTATAATATCTCCAAAAATATATAAAGTTGCTTTTGTCAGTAACATTGACCTCGATATTCTCTAATTCCAGGAAGAAAAAAACTTGAGATTAATCTGGCAAATCTTTTGGTAATTTCGAAAATCTGTATAATTTGTCAAATGAGACCATTTTTCAAACCGATTAGGAATTGTTTTAAAGGCCGAAAACTGACCATTAATACTGTACTTACACTAAACGATTCATTGATTGTTTCACTTTTCACACAATATTTATCTCTATTCTGCAGATATTCACATCATTCGCTTCCTTTATTTAAGTGTAAAATTTTCTTAAGACGGGATGTGCAAGGTCTAAAATGTCAGGGGTTTTTGAATTTTTTCAAAATTGATGGGGGTATTCTAAACTTAACGAATTTGGGCCACAATTTTTCGCGCAACCTAGGGGGTGTCAAAAACTCATCGTAAAAAGTCAGTTTAAAATACCATTTCAAAACGCAGGGGGTATTTGGTAGCGTTGCAAATCATTAAATTTAATATAAATTTAATATTAAATTTATTAATAAATTTATAAAAAATTTAATACTCTATAATAAAAATTTACTAAATTTTCCATGGTTCATTATATTATTTGAAATTCTCTAACAAAAAATAAGTAAATTGGAGCTTGAAACTATTTTCCAATGGGGAAACAATGAAAAATTTCTATTAAACTAATCAGAGCATGTCACTACATTAATAGTTAGCTAATATGATGAAAATACAGCTAATTTTTAATTAACATTATTTTTTAATTTTTGTATTAAATTTATTATCAAAATTAAATTTATTAATAAATTTATTATTAAAAATGCCTTGAAGAAAATTTAATAAATTTTTCAACGCTACCTAAAAGTGTTTGTAAACCGAAATTTAAAGCCCTTTTAAGAGAGCATTAAAAGTCATACTAAAGCTGTGAATACGACTGAACAACAGCTGATGTGAATCCAGTGACGAAACGTTGTGTACATTTCGGTCACTCTTTCGACCTTTAATTCGAATAAATTCTTATAATTTTTGTTTTATTTAACGAAAATGTTATTTAAATTCAATGATCGCTTGTTATCACTGAAGACAACATCGACTCTAAGACAATGCTATCAATGCTATCAATGCTATGCAATGCAAGTGATTCGTCGTTATAGCGATCGAAAACAAGAGTCATATTTCAGTGCAATCGGCGGACAGACCGATGAGCCGCCGCCTGACCTCAACCCTCAACAGGTATGTCAACTCTGACACTCTCTATCTGACCATACCTTGACATTGATCCAGATTAGATCAGATCAGTATTGATCAACATTTGCACCGAAAAGAACTGATATTTTAATGATTTTTATTTAATTCAATAAAATTATAATTGTTTTCAAATATTTGTTTCAAACCTTATTCTGTGCTATATATGAACTGTCCGGTCAGGTCAGGTCAGGTCAGGCATCACTTATGGGTCACTGCAATCAAAATAATATCTTTAACGGATATATAAACACAATATTGACTTAATTTGCGAGACATTTGGTTAATAGCCTGATAACTATTTTAGTTACAATTAAATCAAATTAAATTAAAATATGAGCTTCCTACTTTAACTTTATAGTTGACCAATGAATTCAACTATAATAGTATCCAATGTCTTATTATAATCCTAACAATAATAATATCTGATATACAGTAAGAAAACAAAATATTAAATTAAAATTCAGTTTTATTAATGTTTGAAAATTTCTGTGCATTTAAAGTAAATTCACTTTTAGACGATTTAAAGACTTTAATTGTAGTTCAAATCAAACTCTAATTATCTAACTTTCAATTAGATCTGAATATTTGTGAATTTGATTATTAATACTTCAATTCATTGCACAAATCATAGAGAAAATGCAAAACCTATTCGGATGCAAATGATTTCATTTTAATCTTTATTTGTTTTTACCAATTTTAAAAAATTAGACAAGGTCAGTCTACACATTCGTCCGCACGATTTTAAAAAATAGTCTTAAGTTGGCTTAAGTTTAAATGTTTTATATTATAATTATAATAAAATAGAGAGAGAATGAAAAGTCAGCAAAACTGAGAGTATTTCTCGTTCAGCAAAAAAAACATGAGATTAACGGTTAGTCAGACTCCTGTCATATGCTGTAAAGTTGACACTAATTGAAAGAATGCTGTCTTTGAACTAAAATCGGTTCACAACTAAGTGTTTAAGACAAGAGCCAAATGAGTTGAGATGTAATGAACTGTTTGTCTGAGAACAGGTGAACACAATATTGCGAACGAATGAGACGACAATATTGAAGAGCAATCCAAACATAAGATTCATTGAATGCAATCAATTGGCGTCCAATCATCCGATTGAAGACCGGTTGAGAATATCTCGGTTTCATTTCAATTGCAACGACTCCTCCGATTCGATAGCATTAGCGGTATTCGACGGACACGGAGGCGGCTCTTGTGCTGACGTGATATCGCGACGACTTTTTCATTACATCGCCCTTTCATTGAACCCGAATTCGCAAACGTTTGACAGAAATCAAATCAAATCATTAACTGAGGACTTGTTTTGTTGTCCCAATCCCTTCCATAACATCACATCCCTATACGAGGATAGAGCGGCCGATTATCTTAAGAAACACCTCATAGAGTCAGAACATAGAGTTTTAGATAAATATCTGAAAGACTTGACGCCAAACCCAGATATTTCGAGTGCACTCGAGAAGGCGTTCCTCAGATGTGACAGTGATTTGAGTGAAGAGATCGAACACAATCTGTTGTCTTCTTCCTCAAACATTTTACTCCATTATTACCTTTCATTAGCGGTCAGCGGCTGTTGTGTTACTCTTGTGCTCATCCATAAGGATATCATTTACACGGCTTCGACCGGTACTGCAGTTCCGACAGTTCTGACACTCAATTTCAATGGCTTTTCATTCATTCAATTAATCTCTTGTTTCAGGCGATTGTCGAGCAGTTCTCGGTTTAAGAAGTAATTCATCGAATGGTTCGGCACTGAAGACAATAGATTTGTCGAAAGAGCACAACTCAGACAATATATCGGAACTGAAACGAGTCATTGGAGAGCACCCGAAGTCAGAGGAATATAATATTATCAGAAATGAGAGACTTTTGGGACAACTAATGCCTTTGAGAGCTTTCGGTGACTTCAGCTTCAAGTGGACTATCGATAAGATGAAACGCTTGGGTCTAACGCGTGCTTTTGGCTCTCATGTCATACCTTCTTATTATATGACTCCTCCATACCTGACCTGTAAGCCAGAGATCGAATTATTGGCGCTCAAAGACATTGCAGAACACAATCAAAAGTATATAATGATAGCGACGGACGGACTGTGGGATCACTTCGAGGCCACCAGAAAAGTGGTCAAATGTGTTGACAAATATAAGGAAAGACTCAAAAGACAGGAATCGAACGAAACGGACGACGGAATCCATTTTGAAGAAAACACTACTTTAGGAGAAATTAAGGAAAAACTGAAACCGAGAGCCAAACCGCCCGTCCAGTCGTTCGATGAGATCACTCGCGACGACGACATAATCGAGGACTCAAACACTGCGACTCATCTGATTAGGACTGCATTGGGGGACAGCCCGTCGAGTGATATCCATTCAGACCAATTCCAGCAACAGCTGCAACGACACACCCGACTCGTCACTTACCTAACACTTCCCCAATCGGTTGTTCGCAACTTTAGAGACGATATTTCACTTATAGTAATGGATTTGAATTAATTTCAATTAATTTATTAGTTCTGCAAAACTAGTCTTTAGTGCAGTTTATATCGTAATTAAAATTATTATTAAATTAATATTTATTTCAATTTTATGAAAAACTTTTTAAATGTACAGCAATTATGATATATTGCGTCAAAATTTTAAAATATTTTACAATAAATTAAAACATAAAACGAATAATAAAAAAGAATACAAAATAAATAATTAAAACAAATTTAACAAAAAAATTAAACAAAAAATATATTAATTAATATTTATTCACGTTTTTCGTGTTCGCTATGATCTGAAAGAGAATAAAAACCAATATTTTATAAATGAGTCGAAATGTCTGCGAACTGAGAATCAAAGCTAAGTTATTGTCAGTCTATTTGCTTAATTCGTTTAATTAAGCAAAAGTAATAATAGGGTAACAATAAGAGCACACATACCCTCTTCACCGTCTTCTTCATTGTCGTCATCCTTGGCGTCGAGAATATCTGAGAAACAACTCGTGTATATGATTATAGAGAGGAAAGCCATCGGAAGACCAAACAAGAGGATTGTCAGCATTGGGTTCCCGGAATACATACTGACCAGTGATGTGATGGTGTCGTAAAGCATTCTATTCATGCGGTGCCAAAACCTGTCGCCTCCATAAGGCTATCCAAACCATGCAATCAATTGTTAATATTTATGAAAATATATAAAACCAATCAATACTTGCCGTCAATTCGGGAGAGTTTTGTGTCAACGCATCCAATAATTTGATTACATTTTGTTCGTTGAGTTCGCCATCGATTAAGTAATACTGAAGTGATGTTGAGTTTATTACAATAAGGTTTGGCAACGGATTTATTGAACGAATGGCTATTGAATTAATTGTCGTCAACTCTGAACTCCAGCCAAAGATCAGATCCGTTTGATTCGGATAACTATAAGCTATTGATTCGATTATATCGTAAAAGCCTTTGTGTTTCGGATTCAGTCTATCCATGGATTTGTATTCTTCGATCAAAGCTATGACCAAATACTTGCCTTCAAAGCAATTAAATCATAATTGTGTCACCGTTTGAGACCAATATAGTGGTAATGACTCACGAGTTTGAATGAGTAAATGCAAGTTCCCGTTCGTTATCTTCACGAAGTGCGCAAATCTCGACCTTTTTATCCATTCCTCTAATTCTGATTCATTTTCATCTGATTATAATTATATATAAAAATATTTGTTAATCAGATATACTCTAATAACAGTAATAATAATAATAATATAATAATTGTTTAATCGGTTTATTGTTTACCGAATTTCTTATAATAATTGTTGGCTTTTATGGCATATATTCCGTTCGCGAATGGTTTGCACTGAAGTGGAGACCAATAGAACCAATCGATGCTCTGGTAATTGGAAGCGATTTTAGAGTAGTTTTCGTTAATATTTGGGTCGAAATCGACGAAAAAGACTTCATGTCTTCGCCTCAACGGTTCCATTTCAATGCACTCGTTTATGGGCCGAACCGACGGCCCGTTCACTCTGAGCGCAAAGTCAATTATCTCGTTTTTGGTTCTCTCGCCCCGGTATTCAATGCGTTTGTCTTTGTTGAGGAACAGAATGGTTGGGAACCCTCTGATCGAGTAATGGGTGGAAACAGACGTATATTTCGTGCAATCAATTCGCGCAACGAATATATTCTGGTCCTTATTGTGCAACTGTTGGGCCACTTGAGTCCACTGTGGCTCCAGTTGCTGGCAGTGGTGGCACCAGGGTGCGTAGAACATGACCAGGAAGGATCGCCATTCAGACTGCCGACCCACCAGTTCCACGAACTTGTCGTTCAGCTCCAGAACTCTGTTGCCATCGATTGACAACACTTTGGCTGATATTATGCACAAAATAAAAGACAATTTAATGAATACGTTTGCGAGCATTGGATCAGTATTTCGGATCAGAAGCAACACATTGTCTGCTCTTCTCATTAGTTATCGATTAATAAAACATTTCATTTGTTTTGCTTTGCATTTAAAACACACTTTCCCTGAGTTTGCGTCCTTTCAGTCCTTTCAGTCCTTTCACTCCTTTCACTCATCCACTCATTCAGTCGTTCACTGAATTACACTTTTGAACAGAAATTCTTATAAATTATTTTATATTCTCTTTGAATGAAAAAGTATATGAAAAATATGATCCAGAATATAACCCCGACTCGAAAATATTACATTTGAAATCAATAGCATAGTTGGCATAATCGAGAATTTAGTTTCTCATGTAGCTAACCCTGGTGTAGCCAATGTAGTCCATTCCATTCCATAACTAACCCTACCCAGGATTCTTGAACAAGTAGGCACAGGAGCTATCTTTAGGTAATTTTTTGTAATAGAGCGAAGATTCATAAATGTGACCCAGTGGCTAAGCCAGACAAGTATTTTGATAGTTGCAAAAGTAATCTTAGTTTGGGTGAAATTTTTTGTGGATTCAAAATTCAAAGAACAAACAGCTTTCAGGTATAAAATAGTCTGTCATCGAGTCAAGCGATACTCTGTATACAGTGCTACACATTGTATCCAGGTCTTTCCGATAGTCATCATAAGCGTTCGCGTCCGTTTCGCCTAGTAACTCTTCGCCTAGTAACTTCGCCTAGTAACTTTTCACCTAGTAACTTTTCGCCTAGTAAATTTTCACCTAGTAACTTTTCGCCTAGTAACTTTTCGCATAAGAACTTTTGGCCTAAAAACTTAAAAAATTTATTCGATTTACAATCATTTCATATAACAGTATTATTTATATTGTATTTCATATAATATTTTCCAAAATTGAGAGAAAAATATTTTATACAACTGTTTTAAATCAACCAAATGTCAGTTGTTTTATTTTTTTAACTTATTATTTTATTTGCTTAGCATTATATTACTTTGAATATTATACAGTATATAAAACTTAATTAAGTTTATAAATGTTAGAGGAAACCTAGCGTGTCAAATGTTTTCATGTGAAAAGTCTCTAGGCGAAAAGTTCCTTGGCGAAAAGTTACTAGGCGAAAAGTTACTAGGCGAAAAGTTACTAGGCGAAACGTACGTATTCCTCATCATAAGATGCTATACTGCATGCCCTTGCAGAATTTCACGCCAAAAGTTGGGGGTCTAGTTTTTGCCTCAAAACACATGGGGGGTATTTTGCCAATTTCAAAACTCAGGGGAGTATTTTGTCTACACCCCCTTGCACATTCCTAAATAAAACAATTAAGAACACAAACATACTTTAGTGTTACATATATTGCTAAACCGGATGAAAGGCTTTTTAATATCTGATTGTTCTCTGAATTTTTATTCAACAAAACATCTCATCTCATCATAATTTTTATGACTAATCAATTTACTCGTCCGGCTTAGCCCATGGATCACATTTTTTACTCTTCGCTCTTTTACAAAAAAGTACCCAAAGATAAATTCCTCTGGTTGGCACCTGGACCTAATAAATAAGTCACTGCCAAAATATTTTATTAATGAGCCGTCCTTTATGACAGTGTCCTTTATGGCGGGCACTTATATGAACTAAAATATGTACATTCAAAAAGTTCATAAGTAATAGTCTACAGATTTTGATTATGTTCTTGACTCAACTCATATTCATTTTCTATATAATCACAAAAATAGCTTTCAATGCCTTCATTAACCGTTGACCCTATAATG
>JAQIWA010001027.1:0-22023 GCA_034693305.1 Eueremaeus valkanovi
CTCATTGTATGCTCTAATCATGGTAATAATTTAATAAAATTCTAAACACTTTTACTCAAGTAGTGTTATACTCTTTAAATTTGAAAACGATTTTGAGTTTTGGGTAAAGAAGTAAATCATTAAAGAGTGAGAGAAAAGGCTTCTTTAAATATAAAATTTTTGTGCAATGAATGCATATTTTTTGAATGAAAATAATCGCTTAATAACTGAATATATTCTTATATGAAAATCGAATATTGAATAAAAAAATCTTTGAACTGAAAGACTATTCTTATAATAAGAGAGTGAATACTAAAGAATATTCTGTGATCTTATGTAACCTGAAATACTGTATAATATATAATAGAAATTCTGAAATATAATCTCCAAATGAGTATCAAATATATGAAAATGATTTTTATGTTTCATTTTTTTAATGACTAACAGAACTGAATGTCTTTCGGCTCACTTACCCGCAAACGCCACATGAATTTTATTCTCTGGTCTGAATATTTGTATATATTGGGGAACGTTAGGTGCAAAGTCACGAACTGCCCAGGATCGGAGTATAGTGTGCTCGTCCTAATCAACATAAAAGATTAATTCATAAATTTCCTCAAATAATGTCTTTTGATTTAGATTTAGATTTGCTTTTAGTCGCAATCTATTTGAAAATTGATTCAAGCACAACACTCACCGCAGCCGACCGATCTATATAGTTCCTTGCTGCTAATATAAAACAAGCCTCGGCAGCATTCATCCTAAATTCGAATAAAAAGTAAAACTTACAGAGTTTAGAAGTGATTTTCCAAAACATTCATTAAATTCAATTATAAATAAAGTAATGATTTTTTGTTTGGATGTGTTTTGCGTTTTCATGAATAGATTGCTGAAAGACTTCTTCATTAACCGCAAAGCTTTTATAAATAGTGTTGTGTTTATTGTAATTATTTTTTGTTTAGTTCATTAAATTTCATCCACAAAATGAGAAAAAAAAATTAATCAAATAAAAGATGAGAAAAATTATAACAAGAGATAAGTGACAAAACATGAGACATAAGTGCCATAAAAATATAATTCACATAAATTCAATTAAAAGCTAAACTAATTAGTGAATCATAAAAATGTTTTGATAAAAAATATGCAAAACTTTGTTTGACGTAAAAAACTGCTCGAGCATCTATTTTCGACTGAAGTAGACAGGTTAGATTTTGATAATTATTTATAAATCATATCTATATTTGAATTACGGATAAATAGTTGTCATATTTATGAGAAATTCAATATAAACTGAGTCATTTGCAAACCTGGCTCGAGTCAGATCAGTGTCTTTGAGTGCTGAGCCTTGAATGTAGATAACCCTCTGGGCCCACATCGGCACTTGTAGTATCATTTTCATAGTTGTGTCCAATTCGCACGGAGACAATAAAACCACATAAAAATCCTATTCAAACAACAAATTATTTATGAAATTAATTCTTCGGATAAGTATTGATAATTAGAGTTAAAATATATAATCATTTGGAGTATGAATATAAACGACGGAAATGTAATTCTCAAACCAGAGTCGGCCAAACAGTAACCAAATGAACTAAAACACGAATAGCATTGAAATCTAACGTTTATTAGTCTTTACGGCCCTTTTTGGTTCTCATGGGCTTAAACATAACCCGGAATACATTAAACAGAATTTATGTTTTATATGCAAAACATATTGTGTTTTCAAAACTGCAATTTTGTCGAGTTTTCAGAAGATTAGTGAAACTATTAGGCAATTAAATTGAATGTCTATTCTTTGAAAGCATTTAAACTCATAGCTAGTGATCAATTATTCAGAGAAAAAATAAATTTTATTTTAAATATTGACTCGAATCTGGAAAACAGGGGTTTTTCCCATTTAGTGTCGTTAAGGGAATCCGCAATAAAATTAGTGACAAATAAAACTTTAATTGTCATATATATGTGTGGCTGTAAGCACAAGGAGAAGATTAACCAAGATGAAGAGTGAACTTACTTGAAGTAAAGGGTGTGCATAAAATTCATTAAGAAAGTCCATTATTGTGTCCGATCGGAGTGTTGTACTGCAAACGACACAATGTTTTTCTGTCTGCGCTCTATGTATACTGAAATCGGAATATAATAAAAAAAATATGTTTGAAAATGAGTTCATATGAATGCAATGACAATCGAATTGGAGACAAAATCTAAACAAATTGACACTGAATACAAAATTCCATATATTTTTGAGCCACAAATCGATTATCAAATGTTATTACTTTTGATTTTCATGAATTTTTGATATGTATTTATAGTAACAAGGGGAAATGTTTGCGCTCATATCGCGTAGTGTATATATGGACGAACTACAAGCTCGAAAATTATTAGCCCCGGGGGTAATTCAAGATAATCAAACTATTTTGAGAGCTTATCTAAATTTGAGATTTGATTTCACTTTCGTTCACAGAAATTAAAGTTTCAATGAAATGATTTCGAGAAGAAATATAAAATTCTGTTGAAAATAGTTTCAGACACTCAAGAGATGAAGAGATGGAGTCATAAAAAGAATTGAAGAATAAATTCTTATTTATTTATTTATAGCCAACAATAAAAACAAATAATCAAAACATTAAATTTGAAATCAATAATTAATATCGACATAAATGTAGTTTTTATTACTTTTAATATTTTTTTAATGATCATCAAAATAGTAGAAAGGTTAGACCATTTATCCAGGCAAGATTGTAACAGCAAATCCAATTTATTCAGATAACTTGTTTCTTATACGTTGTTATAATCTATAAGTGTTGACCAGAATTGAAGTCAGAATTCTTATAGCATTTCAACCTTTTCTGCTCTCTATTCCGTAACAACTCTTATAGTATTGAAAGCTTTAAATTGTTATACATTTCTATTCTGGAACTAATGCCTTCAAATTCAACATTTTTATGCTTTCCGTTCGTTTAATATATTTTAATGCCTTTTCTCCTAAACTTCTTTGAGGTTTCGAATTGAATTCCGAACCGGAATGAAAATAAAATACAATAAAAGCCTTTTATTGTCAGAGATTAGGGAAAAAATATATGAAATATTGAGTGAAGTCTGAATTTTTGTTTGTTTTGATAATAAAATTATTGAAATACATTGTAGACATATGCAAGTATAGTGGAGCAGGGTCGTATCTGGGGCTTACTGGGACTATTTTGTTTGAAGGGGAAGCCAGAGCTACGCTAATACACCCTTGCACGTCTATTATTTAGCTTAATATTTATTTTAAGAAACATTTTATTAGTTTCCGACCAAAAAAATCGACGAATAAATAAATAGAAAATTATTGCGAAAATAAATAATTAAATGATATTATAGTGAAAGCAATAGTAATGCTGTCAATACCTATAACTGCCGCCAAGTTTTTGCCTTTCCATCCAAGTGTAGGCTAATTGTTCGAACTGAGTCGGCAACACAATTAAGGCAATGCAGATCATAATGACCATGAACAGTTGTGACGGCCATCTGTCTGGCTTATAGTCGCCATAGCCGACAGTGGCGAAGGTGACCACAACGAAGTACAGGCTCTCAAACAGGTCTACATTACGACCGCCGGCTCTTTGGAAGTGTTGATAACCACAAACACTGAGAAATATGAAAATTATTGTATAATTATATCTTTAAATGAATATAATTATCGGATAAAAGAGTGTATTCTCTGCTCAATAGCTCATACCTCGTGAATATGATACATAAGAGTGTGGCCGACAATATCATTAATCTTTGGGATAGGGCTGACTGTGATCTTTGCATTGCTCGGTGCAAATCATTCTGAAAATTAAGCATTCATTCATTTAAACCAGTGATGAGAAAATAGCCAGTAAAAATAGCCAATCTTAACACAATAAATGTATGTCTCATACATAGACTGACTGCGAAAGCTGTGATCAAAAGTATATAACATAACTACTGGAGTGAGTCAGAAGGAAAGGGCTCACTTTGAGTTGATTAGAGTTCAATATAAAATAAGCCAAATTGGTACTGAGCACTTTGAACTATCTTTCTAAACTATCTCATATAAGAAATGTACACAATTTTATTCTATTTCTTCTACCCTTAACAACTCTGATTTAAACTATAATTAAGTCATTAAATAAATTGTTTATTTCACAAATCAATTATTTTCTGAAAATATATTCAACTAAGTCTTCAGAGCTTGCATTAATGCATCTAGGTGGTATTATTTTCTTAATATTCTGGAGGGTTTTTCTTCTAAATAATTGCTTATTAATATTTTTCTGTAAATATAGCGAAAGAATTGAATAAAAATATTTAATAATAGTCTTAATAGAGAACGAAATTATTTGAGTCAACAAATTCTAATCATCAGAAATGAAAACAATTGTCAAAGACTTGAATTCAATTTGCGTTTCAGACATCGCTTTCGATTAACTACTGGTGAATATTGTGAATGAGTCTTAAATTGAATGAAAAGAGATTTGAGTGCAAAAACATTAGCCGAGAATTTCTTAGCAATCTCTGAGAGGAATGACAGAGAAAACAAAAATAATTTACTTTTCTTATCGATTGAATGAATTCTTTCAAAAAACATAAAACAAATAAAATAGTTTGGATGACATTGAGACTCAATAAGGATTAGAGAGCGTCTCACAAAATCTACATTGTTTATAAATACGTTTATTGGAGCTGTGGGACTAAAAAGATATGAATGAATATACCAGTAGTTGAATCTATTTATTTGAATATAGGTCTTTCTAAAATAGAAGCAAGCTGGTACTAAACTTTTAACATTAGCTGATTTTTTACTTTGATCTTCATTTTGAACTTTATTTAGTGCTAAGAAATTATTTATTTTATGGCATATGTTATGTAAAAACTAATAAATCGAAACAAATCCCGACTTAACCTAAATCTGTTCCGAAGACAAATAGAAAGAGTTGATAAAAGTTGATAAAACTATTTGTAGTCTTGATTAATAGGAAGCTATGAGTGAAATGATGTGGATATAACTTACAAACATATTTTCGAGCGCATGCTTTGCGAGCCAACAGTTCAGAAATCCGGGTATAAATAGATTGCGTAACGGAGACCATATTAGCTGAATAGTGCACAAGTGGACAGATATGTAAAATTAAAGTAGACTATTGTGTGGCACAGCCTAATGCATACATACAGTGGCCGCAAACGGAGCGTTGTTTACGATTTCCAAAATAAAATGAAACGATAGAAGTGTTTGCAAAACATTTCCCTAAAAATATAAATACAGTATATGTTTAGGTATTATATTGGGAACCCATTAGTTATTAGACATAAAAGCATTAGACGTGTGAAAAATGGTTGAGTTGAGTGACTCCTCTAACACAATGTCTGTGTTGGCCACACGTGTGTGACCGCCGAAAGATGGCTAAAGAGCAGTGGGAGGTTAGGACCTCTCAGAGGGCTTACACAACAAATCTGTTATTTGACATTAAAAGCCTTTTCACTGTTCAATATGGGAATGGAGTCGTTTGAGTGCACATTCAATTCAATCCTTTTATATCTATTAGGTTAGCCATCGGTTTAATTGTTTCGTTTTCTTATATAATAAGTGTATAGAATATATGTTTGCAAAATGTTGATTGAATACTGACTTTGTAGGACAAATAGGCCAATAGTAAGGCTTCTGCGAGACATATCACTGCAATACTTGTCTGCAATCAATGAGAATATAATTTAATTTAGTTATTATTTTACATATTAAGCGCATTATTCATATATCACTTGAAATATCCATAGGATCGGAGGTCTGTCCACATATATTATTGCGCGCCTTATAAACAAATATAAAATTCATTGTTAATCGTGCTGGTACTCAATTTTGGGCTAGGTCCTATCAATTTTATTTGTCTATGCATTTGTTGTCATACCAATTGAGTGGAGTCGAAGAATTGATTATCGGATATGGAAAGTGACCATGTGATAGATAATCCCAGGGATAGTTGATTATTGGATACTCTATAGTGGAATTGGATTCATCTTCTGGACACTCGTAGCTACAGAACAAAGTTATTCAAAATAATTATCAACGAAATCAATGTAAGAGTGAGTGCTTTCGAGAGCTATTGCATTAACTGCTTAGGAAACTGAACTACTTTTGCTACTAAATTAAGATTGTGTTTAATAATGGGAAAAGCATTCCTTAAGTATAAGTATGAAATATTTCTTTTATTATTATAATTAAACTTTTTTTCAAAACTTGATTATGACTTATAGATGACATTTTCAACATTTTTCATATCAGACTCTTTTGTATAAAAAATTATTTTTGAAAAAAATGATTTAAAATATAAATTAAAGTAAAAGTAATAATAAAACGAAATCCCGATTGCATTCTAATATCTGACTTAAGCAATACATTCGCAGCACTACTAATGTATTGTGAAATATATAAAAATAAAATCGGATTCAAAATCAAATGCAAAGAAAAGTAGTTTTGAAAACTAAATGAATGTATTCATCAGCGAAAAAGTCTATTATTATTATTATTATTATTTAGTTGAAAATTATTCAAATCATCAATTCCTGAGTTTTGATTCTATACCTTAAAAGCAATTGACAACAAAGGACTTTTTCGAAATTAAAAACAAGACTCAACATTTAGATGTTAACTCCGCTTTTAACTGTAAAATCTTGAAATTAATTTTATTAAATTTCTTTGTCAAGCAATCAAGATTATCATTGAAATCTATTTAAATATTTATCTTGGTGATTTTGTTATTTCTTATTAATATTATTACATGTGTTTGATTGGACTTCTAATGATTTTTGATTATTTAACTTATATGAGTCCTTAAATTTCGATTATTATCAACCTACATAATGATAATAACTTACAATTTAGTTTTAATGTAGGTCAATTGTAAAAATATGGAAGGTAAATTTATGGAGTGCATACTGTATAACTTTTTGCAAATAAGCTAGAACCAGGGATTACAGATCAAAACTATATACTCAAGAGTGGATTAAAAATTGAAAGCCAATGAAAAGAAAACTTATCTGAGTTATAGAAAATCAATTTAATGCTTATAAATAAAAAGTTTAAAACTCAGACTAATATAGTGAAAGATGAGATGAGTTATGGATTAATAATTCAAGAGTTAAATAATTTCACTGAAATTTATAGATTGGATCGAAACTGCTTTCGTCACGAAATTCAAAAAATTGATCCAAAAATAAATGTTTTTGAAATTTTGCCATTTTTTCAATATTTGAGTCTATACTTAAAAGAATAGAATTGTATTTTTATATTCATTTTCAGTGACATAAGTCGAGTATTAAGTATTCTATTGAATAAATGCAAAAAATAATAATTAATTTCAAAAAATAATATTACTTTTGAAGTATTATTTAAAAAGGTTTTCAAAAAAACCCGACAAATAATAGATTTGTATTGAATGCGATTTTTAATATTAATTTATATTTAATACGCCTTTCGTTGCCCTATAAATATGAAATCATAAATAATTCTTTGAAATTAAAATTTATATAATTCGCAAAAAAGTAAAAATGTTTTTAGTATTAAATTGAATAAAATCTAAAAATTAGATTTTTTTTAAAGACTAATAGAATAATAAATAATAGGTATTTTGTGCTAATCTTTAGACAATAAGACTATAATACCAATTGGCTGTATTCGGTCCGCTATCCAACACAACACGCAATATATATAAAAGACAAGCAATTAATTTAAGTACTGTTTTGATGATACGAATCCTTAAACCTGTGGAAAACAAATGATAAAAAAAATGAAACAAAGTAAATATTAGTACAAAAGTCTATTGTTTTGTGAAACATAATCAAAATTAATAGACAGGAAAATATTAGGTTAGGTGACATGGCTACTCAAATATAAAAGGGGTAATCAAGATCCACGGCCCTATCTATGCTATAAGTTTCAAAATTTGGTTGAATACAAGTATCAGGAACAATCTAAACTTACAAGATAAACCCTGAGATAATTATCTTTATTATAGGGTGTTTTGACTGTATGCTTCAACTGGATCATTTATATTTCAAGTAATATAAATATAAATTATTTATAAAAAATGGTAGAACAAGATCAGAAATACTAACTCGATCGTTGATTTTTGATGAAATATAACTGTAATCTCTCTTTAAGAGTATTTTCATTCACATAAAACTCGACCCGAACTCTGAAAAGGAGAGAAAAGGAATGAATTATTTTATAATAAATAGATATAAAAAGTCTATAAAATATTAATGCTTTTAAAGTGAGAAAAACTAAATAAATTGTGTCATAAATTGAAGACATTTTTTACTCCAAGAAAAAAAATGTTTACTTTTTTCCCTTATTCTGCAGCAAAAAACTAGTTTTAAAGACAGTTTAAATAACAGTTTTTATAGTGTTCTGTAGTTTATGTGTTCGTAAATAATGGCTTAAATAAATTGAAAGCAAAAATTCACTTCTCGTTTAGCCCAAGAATGATAGCTAAGGACCAAATAGGAGATCAGTTTTTCAAGCGATAAATACTTTTTCAGTCTATATAATACTTATGTTGATAACAATGAGACCAAATAATTGGTATGGATTTGTGGTCTTTTACACTTCAATCTCATCATTCACTGTCTGACACATTTATCACTTAGTTTTAAATTCAACTCTTATTGATATTAATTGTTTGAAATTACTTTCTTATATAAGAATTGATTATTTATATTCTTCTTTGAAAGCTTAGTCTTGTTTTACAGTTCACATGAAATATACTCTATTTTGTTATCATTTTTACAATTTTCAAGTTTTCATTTCGATTAGTCTTTTATTAAATTTTTTTATAAAATTTCTTAGTCTACTGTAAAGTAAACTGACTTTTAGTTAATTTAAAATTCAGCCCGTATTCAAAAGCACTAAAAGCGAGCAAATAAAGTACACAAATAGTTAGACTCTTTAATAAATTATTTTAATTCAAATTCTTCTGAAAACTATATTTTTAAACTGAAATTCATTCAGACTCTTCAGTTATATTTAGCCAGTGCTTAGTTTAAGCTAATTATTATTTATGAATTAAAATGTAAATCATCTTATTATTAGTCAATTTAATGATAATGAAAAAAATTGGAATAAAAAGATATAAATTAAATAAATTGACCAAAAAATAAATAAAAGGATGAAATGTGAAGTAAACCATTGACTGAACAGTAAGTCTGACATAAAGTGCTGTACAGTATATCGTAATAATGATAATATTCTCAATATTGATCACCAGTGGTGACAAACTTTGCTTCCGATTATATAAGAGGCTAATAGAGAAAACTGAGTCAACAAAAGATGAAATTCTGCAAAAATAATATAAGAATGAGTTATAGAAATAAAATGACCCGAATTATCCAAATAATAAGAGGAATAAAATCTGAAAATAAGTTGAGATGAAAGCCATGTAATCACGCTTTAGATTACATATTAAGAAAAAGAAATACTTTAATCCCATTCCCATATCTGATATTGTATTTATTTATAGAGAATTACACCCAATCGTGACATTATTATCGGTAACACAAGTGTAGACATGTATTAGCAGACTGTGAGTTAGTATTACTATATTGACCAAGTCTTTCATTTTTATACGTCTGTCGACTATTATATTGAATCAATTTCTTATGCAATTATGCAAATCATATATTAATACATTTGCTTTAATTTGTGTGCAATATGTGCAAGGTTAACGACCCTAACTATATTTATGTGCTTTATGTGCAATGTACATTTTTATAAAGATGTGTCACTATTCAAAATCTTAATTACATTCTAATGTTCTAATTTAATCAATATATAGGAAACACCTTGTTCATCTTTTAAACTTAGATCATTAGCTTTGACGGGGAGTGGATTAGAAACGAAAATAAAAGAGTGTCCGAACAGTCTATACATAGCTTTGTTAAGAAACTAAAATATTTTATTAATTAATAAAAATAAAAGAAAATATTTTGAAATTAAATTGAAATTTAAAGTTGTTCTCTTAGTTGGCCAGTCATGCAATGGGAGGTTCGCCACAATATGTTCAGTTCTCATGGATTGGATTTTCTTGTTGTCTCAGCTCATCATCTCTTCCCAAAAAATAACAAAAAACTGAATGACTCTGAGAGCAGATAAATCGGAAAACACAAACATTTGCCAAATGTTGTCATATATTCTCAAATTTTATTTCAATTTTTTTCTCGCTTTACATAATCTCATTCAAAGACAGTTCCTTCTGTTCAGTCCTCAGTCTATACAGTACTACAGTATAAGAATGTTATATTAAGTTCTTAGAGAAAAATTATCTGTGAATGAAATGTATTGTCAACCGAGACATATATGAATTGAAATTCTCTTTTATTACTTACAATGAGAAGTGCTTTCCTGTATATGAAGTTACCGAAAATTATCCTATGCAAATGAAAGACCATCACAAGTATAGTTGAATGGTACATGACCTAGCAGCACTTGGCCATTTGGTCATTGGGCATGAGTGCAAACACATACTAGTATATCAATGAACTCCGTTCGTCAGACTTCATAAATTTGATACTGTCGCAATTTTGATATAAACATTTGGTTGGGTTTACTCAACTAATTTTCAATCTATAAATTTAAGCAATGTATAATTAGAAGAATTAGAATTCATGAGACCAGTGATTCTCAGCTTGAACAACTGAGTTTAATGATATATAATGTATATGATGCCGATGCTGTACAGTATATAAAATATATATATGTTGGGAGTTATGCCAATATATTTCCAGTGACCAGAATCTGCCGTTTCAGGCCCAATTGCGGCTAGGTCATGTACCATGTATACTTTTGATGGTCTTTCATTTGCACATCATTTTCGTGAAGTTCGTATACAGTAAAGCCCTTCTCATTGTTGTTAGTCTTTTCAGAATATAAAAGGCTTTTAATCCGATTATTAAAGATTAAAGTTTTTCATTAAAATAAATTTTTTTGACTTAAAATACTTAATAATTTTTATTTCAACTATTCTTTTCTGTTTATTAAACAAGATAAGTGATTAAAGATGCACCTTGTTCCTTTTTAACGATATGAGTTTTGGAGAATTCATTTCTGATAAATATGAAAGTGTGTCAACACCAGTGATCGGTGTTAATGCTCGGCTGTCAATGGGGGGGGGGGGAGGGATTATTATGGGATAAAATTGTAGATTTTAACTTAAGTAGGTGTAAAATACTTAGCGAGGTCTTTTGTCGACATATGGTTTAAAAAGAATAAAATCAGTTTTACTTAAATTTACTGTAAATTTTGACCGATTTTAGCCATTTTCCTACAAAAATGACGAGGGTGAACATTTTAAAATTGTTCTGAGAGCGTTTTCTCGAAAGGACAGTCTAGGCATTACCACCTCCCGGGTCAGCTCTTATCCTAAATGTAAATGTTATCGATTTAAATACTTTACATTAGTTTGTGTCATATTTTTGAAACTGTAAGTCAGATAAAAATTTTATGCGAAATATCAATATATGATTATTACACAAAAATGGGTGGTTTTGTTATTATCTTTATCGTTAGTGCACACGTTATAGACCTGATTGGTATAACCTAGGTGTAGCAAAATAGCGCTCTTTGAGCTAATCCTATCGACATTTTTATTGCTAACTCGTATGCAAATAGTGAGTGAGCTATGAAACCAACAAATATATCATCAAAAATAAAAAGGGATAATAAGGTGTATATCGAGTAAGAGCTGATACAGTGTTTGCAAAAAAAAGTGATTTATTTGTAATAAACTGTTTGGAAATGTTGAATGGACATAGAGAAGATAAAAATACACAGGATCATATATGAAAATTAAATTGACTGCTAGACCTGGCTTATTTGAAAGGGCACTGGACATATGACATGTTGTCGTTTACAAGATATTATTTCTGGTATTAATTATTTTTGTAATAAAATATTTTAATTTAGTTCCGCTTTTCATGTAATAAATGGATAGAATATGTGTTGACTATGTGTTGACTATGTGTTGACTGCCAGCAAATTAATTCTAATCTCTTTGCGATAATTATGAAACACTGAATAGAGACTGAAAAACATTATTAATAGAGTGATAGCACTTATTCGTTCACTTGTTCTTGTCTTCTCTTATGACTAGATTCTGAAAAATAATTTTATATTAATTAATAAAACAGTTTATTTTGGCGTCAAATCATTTCAAAACAGATTCTTTGCCCAATTTTCTAGACTTTAATACTGTCTGACAGTTTAGTTTTGCTTCAGAAAACTTTGTATGTATTTAATAGAGGCTAACATTTATTTGCTATTATTTGTTTGGACTGGCATTTAGTCTTGACTTTATTGCACAGACAGATAGTTTGTAATTAACTTTTATGAGTTTTGTGTTAATCAATAAAGTGTTTGTCCAATACTATTCAACAAACAGAACGATGTTTTACATATAAATTGCTTTAAATTATATGAATATATATTTTTTAGTTACCATAAAATTTTTGATTGAACTTAATTATAGTTATTTCTGAAACAGTTTGAATAATATGTTAAATTCATGCAATAAAATGTAATGCAATAAATATAAATACATTTTATAAATAATTTATCGAATGCCAAAAATATTCACAAATTAAACTTGATAAATAATCCTAATATACAGGTAGAATAGAATTACAGTTTCTCTAAATTCGCGTTCAATATATGCGCGTTCAATTCATTCGCGTTGCTATGAATTCGAGAATAAAATTATTTCTGTTTTAATAAAAGATTTGATATTTAAAAGTTGAAAAATCAATGAAATTATCATAATTTACATGAATTTTGTTTAATAATTGAAATTCATTTTGCTTTAAATCAATAGCTTTGGGGCTAAGTTTGCCCTGTTATCTATTTTGATTTTTTACATAAGGCTGAGCATAATTGACATTTTATGCATTATTTATTTATTTATACTCTATTACTCTGATTGCTATATTACGATAATTATTAATTTATTACTCTTTTCAGATCAGTTTTTACGACTAGACATTGAATATGACACAGTATTAAAGGATTCATTGATTAATAGACGAAATAGGCTTTAAAATGGTTTGAAAAGTAAATATGTCTAGGTTAATATATATATAATAAATCATGTTCAATTAAAAACTTCTAAACAGCTTTAATATTTGAATTGTACTGTACATTGAATTTGATTATTCTTTGGGCTTAAGTCAATTGAAGGCAATGAATATTTTCTTATTGAGTCCTTTCAGATATAGCGCTCAATATATAAATACAGAATATTTTGCAGAAAACCCAAAATAATGGATGAATTTGAGCTTACATTTAGTATTTGTGATTAATAGCTCGCAAACAAATGATGCTTTCAATTGAAATGTCAAATCATCTAAAGATTAATGTGATGTAAGCCAAGCACAAACCACACAACATATACAGTACAAAGCCATCTGTATTATTGTGCAAAGTATCAAAAAAATTGTTCACAGATGCAAAACAATATATCAAGTGAACGGAAATGGAAACAAACAATATTTAGCCTGTAAAGAGCCTGAGCCTCTTTTCATTGTTTTCTACCTTTGCTTATATTTAGTGTCGAATATAATCTACAGTTAATTATTGCTTATATTTGTCTTCTCAACTGTTATCCGGGTATTATCTTTAATCTGGATAAGATGATAAATAATTATCTATATATTAATTACGAATCAATTTCTATTCATTGGCATTTGTTTGACCCGGAATGCTCTATAATTATATAACTCTTAATTATCGTTAAAATGAAAGAGCTAAAATTCTTATTGTGCGTGGATCATATTCTTCCCAATACATACATCTGTTCTACTATCCATTCAAATAAAATTCATTTTATGATTCGACATAAGAGTCTAATATAGGAATTGATTACATCCAAGAAGTCTTCAATTCGTTGCCAATTGATATAATAGCGAAATAATATGTTTCGGAGTATTTATATATAAACTAAACTATTATAATGTAATTAACTTATTGTCTGTCCCTATAATTCAATGAACAAAAGCATTCATTCATTCTTTGATTATTGCGATTCTTATACTTAAATCTAATTTCCTTTCTATTAATATAATTAGAAACGAATATAATTTTCTTATACTTAAAGACTAAGAAAATTAATTATTTTGTTATTCTTTACTTCCAATAACCTGTGTTAACACAGATTTCAATAGACTCGACAAAAAATGTTTGCAATACCGGATCAATTATGAGATTATTTCTAAGAACGAAGGAACGGACGGACGAATAACAATATATTCGGGTCAGTCATAGATTACATTTATTCAGAGCTATTGAACATCAAATCTCACGAAGCAATCATACATTTGAGTCCATTAGGAAAAAATTGTGGTAAATATAGAAACCGACTGTACTGTAGGGTATGTGCTGTATGTACTCTGTCTCAAGAATCACGTCTATCGGATATAGCCCTATGTTTTGCCACTGAAATTACGGAACATAGGCTTGTGTTGAACCGACACGACTGTGTGCTAAGAGATAATGTGGGTTTGAATGGCCCATAGATTACACGAAATAATGTGATTAAGGATTTCCCACTTTAATGGATATATGATATGATTCACTCATTTGATAAAACATCTGTTAAGGCATATAATGTGGGCTTCACTGCAATGCACTTAAGCATAGATTCTGCAGTTCATGTCTGCCATAACTATTCAATGATTTCCGACTAATATATTAGGAATGACTGCTTCGACAGAATAAGGCAATTATTTAGAGAAATTAAGATTTGGAAGTTTAAATATAAAATATATCAAGATCAATTTGCATGTTACAGTATATAACTTGAGTGGTTTATATGTATATAATTGTTGAATACGTGAAGCTATTCTTCAGTTATTATCACTTATTCTGAAATAATAAAGACTTTATTTAATATTTAGAATCTAAATGTTTTGTTGTTTATATTTAGCAAGATTAAATATTATTATCACCATCTTGATTTTTAACAAATTTATTAACATTATTAACAAAAGCACCTCATTATTGAAATTAATAAAATACAACCAGGGGGAAAAATAGAAATTATACCTTTGATCAGTATATTAACAGTAATAAAATTTCTCAACACATCTAATATGAACACAAAAATAAATTATACAATATTTTTATTATATTCAACATTTACTTTGTACTGTGAATATCTTGAAAGGATTTATAATATATTCCAGAAAAAACATTTTCTGAAAACTTATTTTTCAATTCACTCGTTTAAGTGTTAATCAAATATAAAAAAAAATTTGCTTTCGCTATAAAATGATAATAAATTGTGTCAACAAAAACAAACAAAAGTTAATTTAATTTAACGGTTAATTAATTTGAAGCGAATATTGTTAAGCGTATACACAATAGAGTCAGTAATAAAAAAGATTTTCATCACAAACAACACACAGAGAAAGAGTTGATTTCTTCAGTCAGTTCTCACTGACTGTTGTGTCGATCGTATAAATAATTAAACCTAAACTTCTAATTAGTGCCCAGAGATTGAACAAAATAATTGCGCCTAAAAGTGAAAATGTTTGTCCGATTGAAGGCTAGCAAAAGCTGCGTCCGATAATTGTATCATGTATATTTAGTCTAATTTATCATTCATTTGATTCTAGTTTACTGTTTAAGTCACTGCTAAATAATGACTTGTTTTAGTCAAAGCAAAAAAATCTAATTATAAATAAGCTTTAGTGCATGTGTTGGCACTTTTCACTCATAATTGGCTTTACCTGACAAATGGGGATTCCTTGTTAAGACACCTTATGTTCCAACACTATGTCTACTTGTTCTCGATCTACAGCCGATTCCTACTATACCGTACAAGTACTGGAAATGTTTACACTTTTTGTATATTAATATTTAGGGCTAAAAACCGACAGTTTTAACAGCAATCGAATAGATATTAATATTATTTTTCTTTATTCTTGTGTTGAATTAATGCCCAATAATTCCATAACTATTAGCCATTAGGCTTATGGTCCTTAAGAATCCATTGCCACTCATGTCATGTCCAAGCATTTGATCGATACGATTAATATTGTGATCATCTCTTGAATACTGATTATAATATTTTAATAATATGTTCAATATTTGTAATGAAAATCCACTGAAAATCATAGTATAGGGTCAGTCAGCCAAAAAAAACCTAGCATGATTAATAACTTTGAATAAAAATTTATAATACTGTAAAAAGCAAATGTATTTCTTCCACCTGTCTCATATAATACTGAAAATGATTTTCCTGATTACTGATTGATCTGTGACTACAAAGTTCTCAAAGTTCAACATATTGGGAAGCAATCAATTTGATCATGGTCATCATGTTACAGAATAAGATGGACAATATAATCTATAGAACTTATTATTGCATTGTATAGAATTGAAGATTAAGCATGGTCGGCTTTGTTTGACTGACCTTATATATTGTGGAAATTAATCATATGATCCAAAAATATATAGAATCAGAATAACAGTTCAGAATCAGTAGCTTATAATAAAAATGTGAGAGTAATCCATAGCAACACAAGATTATTAGAGATTTCAAGTTCGCCGAACTCATGACTGAACAGACAATAAAAGCCTATATTTTGCTAATAAATCTCGAATCCCATGAAAAAAGTTAATTTTGTCCCCGCTCACTCACACTCACTCATCTGATTTGCTTACATTTGCAAAAGTAGGTGTAAAGCAATCAAATAGAATTCAATTATCAGTCCAAAGCCTGTATTCAATTTCTTAACCAGAACATAATACCCAAAGTCAATTGATCTCTAGTTTTTAATTAACATTAAATGTTACAGTTTTTTAAGCTTTAGGTCTGTCTATTGCTATTACGGCTGTCTGTTTAGCTATTTATATAATTTTCATTTATGCTAATCAACGGCTTTAAGGATTGAAACTTTCAATGTTTAGATGTTTTGACTGAATTCAACATCAAATCAAAGAATATTCGTTTCTTTTACTTCGAGAGCAGATTTGGTGTCATATTGTGTTAAAGTGAGTTCTGAACAGTTGAAGATGTGTTTGAACTTTGAAGATAAGATGACTCAGAGCAGAAGAGACAGTCGAGTGTTGCAATTTTCAGGCCATCAAATTTATAATAGCACAGGGTATCTATAAATTGGAGTTATGCAGGGCATTTCTTCCAATATCAATGCATGTCAATCAGATATAACAAGAGTTGTATTTAAAGTTACTTTTGATTCAATGAATTTCAACAGTAATCTAATGAATGGAATTCACTTTATCTGACTTTCATATATATATTTATTTATTTTCATTCCGACATTCATTGAATCCGAAATCCTCTTTGTTGTTAATTTGATCAAAAACTGGAACTCTTTTAACAGATAATACTTGCAATCATTGCCAATGAAATCCAATTGAAAACGTTTGCAATGAAGTCAAATATAAAATACCAAGAATTCAGTCAATTGAACTTTTTCTGATCAAAAAACGTTATTTAAGTCAATCATAACCTTTTGTGATAGTTATACGAAAAAAATTATCCAATTTTATATCTGAAAAGTGTGGAAAATATCGTATAAAGAATTTGATCGAAAAAAATAGATGCAATCATTTGATTGATTCGCAAAATTCTGGTCTTAAGTACGAAAGAATGCGAGATTCGTATTAAGAAAATCTTCAATAAAATCATATTATTTTCGATTAATATTAATATATTATAAAAGAATTGTAGATAGAATCGAATTATTACTAATAAATGTGGTAGTTCAAACAGAGTCATGCGATTTGTATGAATGTATTTGAAACAAATTTGATAGGCAATGGGGGTATAGGGGGTATACCCCCTGTGATTTTAGCTGAGGCATACCCCCTCTATTTTTCGATCTTTTTGAGGAAAAAACGCGAAAATGGGGGCACTTTTGGCCCTCAAAAGTGATTCATTGTACCCCTTTTGGCAAAATTATTTGGCTTACCTCCCCTGTCGTCAGACCCATTGCCTATCTTTGGCTTATGGTGCGAATGATTGGCAAAGATTTTCCAAACCCTCTATAAAAACAAGAAGCTCTTAAACTATAATATTTTTGATCTGAAGTCATGAATCCGTTATCATATAATTGTATTTGTCATTGAAGTTGTGGCACATTTTGCATCCCATCTCAAAGACAATTCAGATTATTGACAATTTATGGTTTCACGAGAGATAGGCTTTCTATCTATTCCTTAGTTTCGAATTTAAGATTATTTTTAAGACAATTCAATTCAAAATTCTTCATAAACTCAAAGCCTTTATCCTTTACTTTGAGCATTACTTGTGCCTGAATCTAATCTGGATTCAATTGAACATAATTTTGTTATTTTTGAAGTGCGGTTACAGTATATAAAATTGTAATCAAATAATTGAATTAATAGAAAGTAATCTAAAAAATTAGTTCATCTCTTAATTTGATTTCTATTCGTTTGTATCGATTCAATGTTTTTGCCCCCAAAACAAGGCTTTCAATGAATAAAACTTTTATATAAACTGCAATTTAATCCAAATGTTTCAATAAAAGCTCAAGCACGATCATAAAATTATTCTATTCTGGACTCATTGTTATACAATATTGTGAATTACTGACCATGTTCAATTTATCGTTACTAGTAGTAGCTTACTACCTTGACAATCTCTGTTAGTATGTGTCTGGCCATACATGCTTTATATTACTTAAAACATTTCTTTAGCTAAACTCTCTTCACTTGAAAAATGCATTTTTTTTTGTTAGATGTGAACAAAAGCTGTCATATGTTTAATAAGAGCTGTCAAATACATTTCGGTTTTATAAGAATAAATATTATTCAGATTAAAAATATATATTTTTTATGGTATTTGTTATTCACTATCCGATTAAGTACTTTATTCAGTGGAGTGATTCGATTAATAGGACTTGGATCGAAAATATGATAGACTGAACAAGTTGTTGATAAAATAATGTCTAATGTTTTGATAATTATTTAATTAAAATCTCATTTAAGTGACAATCAATTATTCATTAACTTATTTAATAATTATAATAAAATTATTAACGAATGAACCGGATATATGAATGGCTCAATTTTATGAGAGACTAACTGTAAGCTTGAAAGTTCAAGACTACTAGATACTAATCTAGAACATTTTCTAAAAAAACTAAGTGTGGACTCGAAATTTCATTGGATTTAAGCCATTTTTTACTCTTCCCCTGGTTAACTTAATCAAATTCAATAAAAAGCTAGAAAAAGTTAGTAGATCAATTAATCTTTTTGAAACTAAGATTGTACTATAAATACTGGCATTAATTCGAATGACTGAATCAGTATTGAAAATCACGAATGTATTGAAAAATATAGCGTAGAATAGAATGAATCTTAAAAATAAGTGACCCTCGTCACTTATTTAAATCGAATAAATATAATTGTATTAATAAATGCTGTGCATAAGCTTTGTTCGGATACTATTACTTGACAAACTTCCGATTGCCAGGTGCTATACTGTATCCAGATTCACAATGGATCCATTATTTGAGAAAAATAAAAATAACTGAATATTTAAATTAAAAAGTTTTAAATTATATTAACTCTAATTAAGTAGAAAATGAGATTGTATTCCATTAAGTACTTATTAATTATGAATTTGGCCTTAAATAGCGTATAAATACATTATATTATATAATATTTAGAAAATAAAAGATTTTTATTAATTTGAATCCAATTAACAGAAGTTTATAATTAAAATATTTCGATTTGAATGGCAATAAAGTGTGAATAAAACAATTCTTTTCTCTCGATTTGCACTTTTAGTTTCTGATCTGTATTTAAAAGAAAAACAGTTTCGAAAGTAAAAATCAATTAAAATCTATTCAGAATATTCTTTGATTGCATTTTCCATAGAATTTTTCTCATTTCTCTATCGATCGGTCGGCTCTTTTGTGCAGAAAATAAACAAATTTTGAAATATAAGTTGAGATCTGAATTGAATAGAAGTATAAATATTTATATAGTATTTCATGAATACGATTGAAAACTTTAATTTTGAATAAAATATGTCATTAGATTGCAAGTGAAAAAAATTAATGAAAATACTATTGAGAATAATATAAATATTGATTATTTACTGTTTTCTGGCATTAACTCACACTTCTGTTTCTGATTGTCTGCTTATTATTTAAATTTGTTTTTCTTTACTTATACTCAGATTTTTTGTTTTTGCCTTTTTTTTGACGACTCAATCAATAGAAAGCAAATTTGCAATAGAAAAGCCTTCTAAGACTTCAGTGATGGCCAACGTATTATGGTTTTGACATTTTCTTAAAGCAGGCACAATTCAAAGAAGGAGCATTCGTTAGGATCTGCTTGACATCTTTTCAATTATGCAAGGGCACTTTACAAAAAGCCTTTCTTTTGAATGAGTGTAGAGTACGAACGAAGCAATTTGTCCCAAAAATCTTAAGTAGTATAGTATAGGATAGCCTTTGGGAGTACTGTATGTATGTATTGCTTCTATTCTTCACTGATATTACGTTTGACTGAGTTTAGAGTTTACTTTAAGTTTATTGCAAGAATAGAGTGAGGCTCACTTTTATAATTAATCTTAATCTCATCCATATTAAATTTTTAGTATAATGTTAAATTACCTGGATAACTTATATAAACACTGGCATATTTTACCCCTGACCCCTATTTTTCCATGATTTGGAGGCAAAAACCCGAAAATGGGGCACTTTTGGGAGGAAAAGTGATTCATTGCACCACTTTTGGCAAAATTTTTTGACTTACCGATAGGGGGTATCGTCAGACCCATTGTCTATCTCTGATATCTGTATGCCTACCTTGGTAATCATTTTGAGGAAAACATATCATTATAATCGGAAGGCTTTCTATATCGAAAAGTTCACTATCAGGTGATTGAAAGCTATATTCTCAATGTGTCTGTGCTTTCGATTTGTGTTGAATTTGAAAATATCCGAAAGAGATCTCAAAAGAATTTTTTTCCATAGATTTTGATTATTTTAGCGACACTTTAAGGCCTATTGTTTGAAGTTTAATACTGTTTCCATAGTGTGGGTGAATTGGTTTTCACTGTTTTTCTTCTCAAAGCAATTATTTTTGAGTTCAGATGATCATGGTAATTCCAATCTAATAGATGACCAATCATCTGATCTTTTCTAAATTATCTATTTTGATTCCACTTTATTCAAGAATACTAACACCCAGTTCAATTAATGGTTTTCAATGGTAAGCCAAAAATTTTGCCAAAAGGGGTACAATGAATCACTTTTGAGGACCAAAAGTGCCCCAGTTTCGCATTTTTCCTCAAAAATATCTAAAAATAGAAGGGGTAGGCCTCAGCCAAAATCACAGGGGGTATACCCCTACCTGTACCCACATTGCCTATCACTGCCATTATTTAGGAATGTGCAAGGTCTGTCGAGAGAAGGATATAGGAAGGGGTAAAATGGTGGATTTTCCCCTACTGTGCATTTATAATATTAATTGTATTATTTATATAGTCTATTGAATTGACTCAATAGTGTCGGCAGTATTTGTAGCGCATTTGAAGAAAATGCAAAAAATGACAAAATAAACAATAATGAGAACTAATTTAAGATAAATTGCAAGAATTGCGTCAACAACTGAACTGAATAAATATTTTGACTCTTATATATCCATATATTCTTTTGTCTATTCTCTTATTCAACTATAATATGAGTTGAATAACAAAAGTACTTCACTCTATCAAAAGTGGACTTCTGTAGTGTTGTGAAAGTTATAGTAATTTACCTGTAATTTACAGTGTCTTCAAATGAAAATGATACTGCTCTTTCATTGGATAACATTAGTCATCTTGTGCTGGGCGATAATTCAAGCATTCATTCATGCACATATTTTATATAGAGTACAGTATGTGAAAGATTTCTTTATATTCTATTATTATTCTCAGAGGAAACCAGCTTTCAATCAGGGTTCTTAAAATGAGTTTCAAGCTATATGTGAATCATCAGAGTATCATTGGT
>JAQIWA010001028.1:0-22015 GCA_034693305.1 Eueremaeus valkanovi
AAGAATCAAATTATCTTGTACCGTTTAAAAGTTATTCAAGATCTACGGACGACAACATTAACTGACTGCCTCTTTAGGTGACGAAAACGATACGGCTGGTTTATTTATTGGAGATGGTAAATGTCAAGGTGATTTATTGTTCCAAAATACTGTTTATAAAGTAATACGTGGGTCATGTACCGGTGACACTGGTGTTACAGAATTGGATTCATATCCAAAATGCCAGGCTCTTTTAGCAATCGTTGGCAAATGTAACTCAACGTGTACTGGTCGCGCAACAAAAAGATATAATCCAGGCAAAAAGAGCCGAAAATGAAGTAGAATATTTATTTAAAAAATCTCGAATATATCCTAGATCGAATTCATTTTCAAAATTTTTTTCTAATATAATATCTTATTAATGCGTTATAACTAAATGTATTGTTATATTCGAAATATTTTGTATTTGTATCTAAAAGTTATGAAAAGATTAATTTGTTTTATCAGTTTATATCAGTTGATTAGAAAGACTAGTTTGAGCGCCCAATTCAACTTTGCAACTGTTGAGATGTCAAGCACTGCACAACAAACAGAATATAATGTAAACATATTCTAAGAATATGAATGTAGTGTAAGTTCGCTTCGAATACATATGCATTCCCATTATGGTAAATAAATGAACTTGATATATATGTCCTCTTTATTGAATTATATAAATAATAGTATTTCTACTTTAGTTACTTTTCATGAAAAAAAATCTTATTTTCAATCCATTGAAACATTAGTTTTAAACCCAAATTCTTAAGCAGATTATTATTCATTCAGACTAATAGTAATTATTCGAATAAACAAATATTTTTTCAAACAATCTGAAGTGAAGCTATGAACAAGCTAAGCTGAACTTTATAAAAAAATATGCCCTTGGGCTCACTAGTCAGTTGCTTGCGATTCCTATTTACTTTTAAATGGGGGGATTAAAGGCATATCCGAGTCATTCAACTTATTGTAGGATTTGATGGAAAATAAGTGTTCAATAAGTGTTGAATTCAAATGACATTTTTGTCAAACAATTCATATATTTCTTAGAACTAAAGTCATTACTAATAAAGATGTCATTAATAGAAAAAGTTTGTTTAGTTTTATTAATCAATTATTCAACTGATTATAATTCAGTGAATTCCATTAGTGTACCAGGTATAAGTATTGAGCATGCTAGTTTATATTATCAGTATTTATATAACAAATTTCATAATAAATTTAATTTGAATTTTTCAGATTTGAGTTTAAATTTAATCAAAATGAATGGAATTAAGCACAAAAAAAGTGATATTAGAGTTGATAAGAATCCCAGCTTTAAACAAATCGCCCCAAATGGAAATTATTCAGTTGTGTCAAGTGGAAAATATTTGAATACTACCCAAACTGATCTGGATACGTTTATAATCACCAAAGGTATCTTAATTTTTAGCGAGTATACTCGCTAATATTCTTGAGGTGTCTGTCCGTCCGTCTGTCTGTAGGTCTGTCTGTTGGTCCACCATTGTTGCAAAAATTTTCAAAATTTCGAAAATTGTTCTCTTTTATATTTTCAAGTTTTTCTAAAATTTGAAATTTTTCAACAATGTTGTCATTGGTTAGTACAGCTAAAGTAGTGTTACTAAAGATAAATAATGTAGATATGAATACCGATTGACCCAATAATCTTCTTATGGTCAAAATTATCACCATAAGATCCCTGATATACTAGCTTGTAATAACGTTCGTGCTCGTTTTTATAATAATTTTAATTAATTAATTTTTAAAGAAGGACTCATTAGCACACAGTATCAGTAATATACTTGTAAGCCTGCTCATTTATTAAAAATTTAGAATTTTTGTAATCATATTATAGACTAAATACTATTGAGTATTTTGAACTGGGCAAGATTAGCAGTTTATACAGTTTAACATTTACTTTACAGTTCGTGAATAGCACTGTAATTATGTTATAAGAGTTTATAATTATTAAAGTTTAAAACGAATAATGTTTATACTAGTGGAATTTTTTTTCACCTTGTTAGTTTAAAATATTGTAGTACTCTTAATAATAATCATTCGGACATCAGCTCTTACTCTGTAAACAACAAAAAATAATTTTCATTTTTATTTTTCATTTCGTGATTATTTACATATTTTGGTTCAATCTATTTTATCTACAATGATTTGGTAATTTATTTCATTTAATTTGTTTAAATTATTCCATTATAATTTTATTTTAATTTCAACATCAACAGGATAAAATGCATTTTAATAACAATGATCGCCATTTTAGTCGTCGCCATTGCCTCATACAATACCACTACTGAGAAGTCGGCGAATGATATTAAAGGTAAAATAATCATCTTGGCAATTCATATATTATATAATTTCAAGCTAATTTAATTTTCCAAGAAATTTTCTAATTGCTTCATAACTATAGTATCTACGAAACATTAGCTGTACTATCAAGAGTATTATTGAGAATTTTACCTATACTAAAAAAGGTTAACTTTATACATTAACATACTGCCCAGTAGGTTTATTATTCAACGACCCTGGAGCTTTTTATTTGATTTCCACATGATATGCGATAAATAGAGAATTAAATACTGAATTCAAATACAGAACAGAAGTATAAATGAGTTCTTATTTTACACAAAAATATTATAAATTCTGGAAAAATGACTTTTTTATAGAATATTATACTTTAGGAAAAAGTTTATGCATTTTTAATATGAGATACAATTTTTCAGATATTGCTGAAAATTCTATGCAATTATATACTCTGTTCTCTCTGTTTATATAGTCATAAATCCTGAACTAATAATAATGATCAGTAAAAAAGAGTATTCTTTCTATATATTAATAATTGCAGGGATGCAGAAAGAGGTATTTTTAAAGTAAAAATACAACTTTTCAAATATAGGACCCAGAATAGATTAGGATAATTAAGTTGATAATTCTATATTTTTTATAATAAAAATAATTACAGCTTGCAAATTTTGTCAATATTGAAATTATAAAGATCATTGTGTTCTGCAAATAATTTTTTTAATGAGGAATGTTTTGCACCCTTTTGTAAACTATGAAAATCACCAAGTTCATAAATAATTATTGAAAGGAATTAAATAAAAAGATAACTAAACTTTTTCGAATTTGGCTACATTTCCCAAAACAAAATGGCGGCTTAATAGCTATTTGTATAAAAGCTGCCTATATTAGGATAGGATACATATATAGCCGTATATATAGGTGAACGGCTCAGGGTTACAGGTATGTGTGATTTTACTCATTTTTGCAATCATGAATTTAGTGGTATTATTCCGCATCCCTGATATTATCGAAGACATTGTGTGTTAAGCAAACGCCTTAATCATTATAATAGAATAGTTTTTACGATCGATTAATGATTTTTTTGCTTCACTTTATTTTTTTTGTGTAATTAAATCAAAAATAAGGAAAAGCATTAATAATTCAAAAATAATTAACTAAATCTATTGCATTAAACAAATGATTCGGAATATAATATTATTTTTCACACACTTTCTCGTGTCATATATAACACATTTTTTTTCTCTCCCTCTCTGTTGTTATAATAGCTTTTGTTTCCTCAAAATTATTATTTTTATCACTCGTTTTGGAGCTAAGGCTAAGATTTTTCTGATAGAAAGATAAGATTTTGTTTTGTTTTGTTTTGTTTGCTTTTTCAACACATTTTTGCTCTAATGATAAAAAAGACATTAGTATTGAGCACAGGTATGCTTTTGTGGCAGAGCGTAATTAAGGCCTAACTTTTTTTTGTTGCTCTTATATACTGTACTAACGTCTGGAGTAATCGCGTAATTAGTAGTTAACGATTGAGTGCGAGAAACGATGTGTTAAAGTATTGGTGATATTTGGGCTGTCATTATATAGTATACTAATTAGCCATTCAATTGACAATTTGGATCCGGTTAATTATATTAGCAAGCTTTTTCAATTATCGCAATTATTTTAAATGAAATTTCATTTTCTCGAAAGTTTTAATTGAAAATGAACTTGATTAGAATACGTGGTGAATAACCCAGTTGAGTTTATTTTTTAATTAAAATAATTAATATTTAATTTTTTAACTAGTTTTATAGTTGGATAACTTACCTATCATATTTAACATTGTATTCTACTTTTTGTGTTAAAGCTGTAAATTATTATTTATAGGAATTTATTATTTAAAAAAATTATGCTTGATTATATGTTGGAAAATAATTATATATAAGTCAAATATAATTTTGAACAAGTAAAATTTTTGTTATTATGAAACTAGATTATTTTTATAATTAACAATAGATTATTAAAAATAAGGTTTTATTTTTGAATTAATAATGCATCAGAGCTACAATTATGAATAGCAAATCAACCTCAATAAAGTTCACTAAACATATGAACCATAAATACACGAACGGAATCATCACTTCATAGTTTAGGGGAGAGTTTATGCATTTTTAATATTAGAGACAATTTTTCATATATTGATTGTATTAATACTGATTATTACACACTTGAGTAAGATTAAGAAAGGGTGACCAAGGAACAATAGCCAAAATACTTTAACCAGAGATTGCGAGACTCGACGGCACTAAAGGGGGGGTCTAGGGGAAGGTAAAATGGCGAATTTTGCCTAAAAACCTAGGGGGTCTAGGGGAGGGTTTTTTAGAAAAACAAGATGGACGCCACAATGGCTAAAAAAATGGCGTTTAAAGTCGAAAATGGCCGATTTTGACCAAAATTCGACCAATTTTGGCTTAATTTAGCTAAATTTAGCACAATTTAGCATTAATTCAGTTAAATTAAGCTTAATTTAGTTGAATTTAAGCTAAATTTAGCCGAAATTCGGTAAAAATCGGCCATTTTCGATATAGGTCGTGAGCAAAAAGTCGAGGGGGGTCTCTCGCCGCGTCAAAACCTAAGGGGGTATTTTGCCAATTTTCAAACCTAGGGGGGTATTTTGGCTAGACCCCCCTTTCGCCATCTCTGATTTACAGTATTTAGATTTTTATAGCCCTTAATATCATATCATTCAAAAATAAGTGCTTTTTTAAAATATTGAATTTCAGGAGATTTATATGACATGGATCACATTGAAAAAATATTATCTATCTTCGGAAAAACTAATATTTTATCTTGATAACATTTGAACCATAAGATATTATATCAGTCAATACAAAGTATATCTGGAAAAATACGGCGATCTATTGGTTCGAGTGATTGGAAGTTGGTTTCGATAAAAAGTAGAACAAATATAATGTGAAAAACAAACGAGACTTTCAAAGGCGGGCTTTGAATGAAGTGAACAAATAGCGCGAACGCAGCAGAGCTTCATTGCTTGTCTCTCACCTCAACATCATTTCACTTCTGTTCCCATTTCTAAGAATAAGTTCAAACGAGAGAATCAAAGCTTATATTAATAAAACTCAACTTATTTTTACGCTTAAAAGTGTTTCTTATTTTTTATTCGCTTTTTATAAATTATTATCGAAAAGAAAGTCATTAGTAATGCTAACTTTTGATTTTGATTTTTAAATTTGAACCAGCTACAACTAATTATATTCGAAAAAATGCGTTTTGTGGCAACCAATCTATTAAAGTGAGTAAAACTTTTGATCTTGATCATGTCATAGGAATTTTCCTATTCTTCTATTTATAGATAATTCTAATGAATATAATTGAAAACTAAGAGTATATTTGAAATATTCATTCCCTGTGTGCTATCAATACTTGAGTCTATATTATAAACATATGTAAACTTCTGATAACAGACCCTTAAAGTGACCCAAACTCAGCCCAAATAACTTGTTTGTCAGACACTTAAATCGCTATTCAATGGAATATTTTTTCTTTTCATATTTCTATTATTTGCTCTAAATTTGATAAAAAGCAAACTTTGGACGTGTTTTGCATTTATTGTCTGACAAAAAACTGTTACGCTTTTGGTTGTCTACCATTAGATACTGTGAATTGAATTCAATGTCAAATCAGCGTTGATTAGAAACCAGAACTGATTATGTCTTAGCACTCGTTGATAATTAAATATTAATATTAATGAATCAATGAATCCTTAATAATGATTATATTTATGCTCTGAAACAAATTTTTTAAAACTTGTCAACAACTTTGCGTCAATTGTTTTCTATTTTTCCTAAAACGATCAAGTTCATTTTTAGCATATAAGTTAGTTATTCTAATAAACAATTGATTGGAATACAGTAACTCCAAGGTCAGGGCACCCCTTTTCCATTGAAGGTCATTCGGCTATTGATTCTCAACCGAGAGTTTGTGTGCCTTTCAATGAAAACCCGTTTCTTGTGATATATTTAATGAGATTGAGATTTTAGGTATCTTTTGAGTCATTCCTTGTTTTGATAAAAATAGTTGGCAAACAACCAGTCAGTCCTTGACATTTGATGTCGGATTCATTAAAATATTACGAAACAAATGTTATTCTAAAAACTTTTGTCAAATCATATGATTTTGATGTTTAAAGCATTGAAAATATTTACCAAATTTCCTGAAAATTCCCGAAAAATAATATATTTAAATATGATTTTAAGAATAAATGATTAATCGGATTGAATCCAAACAGATTGAGTGCATACTCTCATCGGTCGTCTCTTCCTATCCTCACCTGTCAATCCTGTGTCCGCACACTAAGCTATGCCGTTCCCAAAGAAAATATCACTCAATTGAGTCCTAAAGTAAAAAGTTTTGTCGAAGAGAGAGCAAAACTATGTCAACCAAACGGTATTCACATTTGCGACGGAAGTGATAGAGAAAACAATTATTTATTGGATTTAATGCAAAAACAGGGAATGATTGAGCGATTGTCTAAATATGAGAACTGGTATTGATTTGCAAACAAAGCATTATTAGACACAAATAGCATTAGACTAATTGAATTGACCTTGTAGCTGGTTGAGTCGCACGGACCCGGCTGATGTGGCTCGGGTTGAATCGCTTACATTCATATCGACTCAGAATAAGAGAGAGACCATTCCTATTCCTAAGGATGGGGTCAAAGGAACTTTGGGTCTGTATTGACAGTCAATATAAGACTCGAATTGATTGTAATCGGCATTCAATGCATTTGCAGGCAATTGGATGTCTCGCGAAGATATGGATAACGCTTTGAACGAGAGATTCCCGGGTTGTATGAAAGGACGCACGATGTATGTGATCCCGTTCAGTATGGGTCCTCTGGGTTCTCCTCTCTCCAAAATCGGTATTCAACTGACTGACTCCCCCTACGTAGTGGCCAGTATGAGAATCATGACCCGAATGGGAGCCCATGTCTTGAATAATCTGGAGAATCAAGACTTCATTAAATGCATGCACTCTATCGGTCAGCCATTGCCTATGAAGACCCCACCAGTGAATAACTGGCCCTGTAATCCGTCCAGAACTATCATCGGTCACATTCCAGAAAATAACGAAATCAGTTCCTTTGGCTCAGGTATGCATACTTTTAATTCAGACTTGAAGTCTAGGAATTTTTGTCATTGGAATCAAAGTTTTTATACCCAAACCTACTTTGCCTACACTTCCCTGCCTTAGGCTACGGCGGAAACTCTCTATTAGGCAAAAAATGTTTTGCACTCAGATTGGGCTCAATTCTGGCGCGAAGGGAGGGCTGGTTGGCTGAGCACATGTTGATTCTCGGCATAACAAACCCGAAAGGCGTGAAGAAGTACGTCGTGGCTGCCTTTCCCTCTGCTTGCGGCAAAACCAATCTGGCTATGATGACCCCAACTCTTCCCGGGTATAAAGTCGAGTGCGTTGGCGACGACATTGCATGGATGAAGTTTGACGATAAGGGAGTCTTAAGAGCAATCAATCCCGAGTATGGCTTCTTCGGAGTGGCTCCGGGAACGAGTGAGAAGACTAATCCGAATGCTATGCAAACCATTCAGAAGAACACAATCTTCACAAATGTCGCGAAAACAGCCGACGGTTTGTCTGAACTGAACAACTGTTTTGTCAAATAGTTACCAATTCTTCGATTTTTAGGCGGATTTTATTGGGAAGGATTGGAACATCAGATCAGAGGAAAGGACGTTAAGATCACTTCCTGGTTAGGAGATCCCAATTGGACTCTCGATTCTGGCAAACCCTCATCTCATCCGAACTCACGCTTCTGTACGCCTGCGAATCAGTGCCCAATAATGGACCCGGCCTGGGAAGACCCTAACGGTGTGCCAATTAGTGCTGTTATATTCGGTGGGCGCCGACCACAAGGCGTTCCCTTAGTTTACGAGTCGTACAACTGGCGCCACGGAGTCCTAGTGGGCGCCGCAGTCAGATCTGAAGCGACGGCTGCGGCCGAACACAAGGGAAAGGTCATAATGCATGACCCGTTCGCTATGAGACCCTTCTTTGGCTACAATTTCGGTCAATATCTTCAGCATTGGCTCGACTTCGAGAAGAAGCCGAACACAAAACTTCCCAAAATATTTCACGTGAATTGGTTCAGAAAAGGAGAAAAAAGCGGTCAATTCCTGTGGCCCGGGTTCGGCGAAAACAGTAGAGTTCTTGATTGGGTCTGCAGACGAGTCGATGGCGAAGACATCGCAAAGGTTTGAGTTCTGAAAGACTTCTCTTTTAAATAATAATTAATTATTTCTATAAACTATAGGAAACGCCAATCGGTTTGACTCCAAGAGAGGGTTCGATAAATACGGACGGAATGAACGAAAAAGTGGATTTCGAAGAATTATTTTCAGTGCCGAAAGACTTTTGGCTCGAAGAATGCGATCGCATCAGAAGCTACCTGAGCGAACAGGTTAACACCGATACACCCGACGAAATCTGGAACCAACTGAAACAATTGGAACAGAGATTGCAAAAGAACTAATCGATTGAGCGCTCTTACTGGAAATCAGCTTCGGTTGTGTAAACCACGTCCTTTATAAATATAAATAAATTCAAATTCAATTCTTATACTTCTAGTCTATCTTTAATGCATTGATAATAAAAATTATTTTAATTATATTTTTATTAAATTATTTCGGAAATTGTGTCTTCGCTACACATCCAGACAAACACATGCATACGAGTGAGGCAGCTATGATGACATTGACGAGGGTCATATTTTTGAATTGCTCGATGGCTTAACTTTTTTGGAGTCAGTTTTCATAATAAAGTCGGTTAAGACGAGAGAACAGAGAAATCGTAGTCTATTTTTGAATCGAATTGATTTTATTGCCTGGTCAAAGGACCCTGGTCACTAAACTAGTGCTGATCTTCCGTTTGTACAAAGCACTGTCTCAATAAATTCAAATCGTACATGCTCAAGTTACTATTAATATAAGCAAGGAAACAAGTTCATGATATGTATGTGATATCCATTGTCGGAATAAATTGTTTGCTTCGATTAATTAGTATTTTTTCAAATCTAACCGAAATCTCACATAAACTTAGGGTTATATGAAGTGAAATAATTGCCAAAACTAGTTCATGGTCATTGATTAAATAAAAAATGAAATAGCTTAGATTAGTGAGCAATAGCTACAATTTTTGTGCCCCTTTGTAGGGTATCTTCACTGCGATGTCACGTAATGTTTGTAAGAATTGATTGAAAGTCAATACAAATAAACATTATTTTAACGAAAATTTATTGAAATCAATGTTTTTTAGTATTAATTAAATTAATTGTAATTAAAATTGATTTAAAAATGAGTAAAAATAAGAGTAAATATAGTGATAGAGAAGACTATCGAAGAAGTGATTCAAAAAAGTCTTCTGAGAGAAGAGATCGTAAGGAAGACAATCGGAAACATGAGATCAGTTCACACCATAAGAGTGAAGACAATTATCACCGAAACAGACATAAAGATCGTAGAGATAGAGACGATTCCCGAAGAAGAGCCAAACGGAGCAGAAGTTCTTCAGATGGCAGCAGAAGTAGAGGTCGAAGGAAGAGATCGAAGTCTAAGAGCAGGTCCAGAGGGCGGTCGCGCTCCAGGTCTTCGTCCGGAAGTGACTCCAGTTCTGTCCGAAGTCTGACCCGAGAAGTGATGAGTCTTTCGACGAGTGAGAGCTCAGACGAAGAGACGAAAGAGAAGAAGGCATTGATTGCATCAAAAGTGGCCACAAATGAAATGGAAGTTTTGGAGCGCAGGGATCGACTGCACCAGAGGTTCAAAGAAGAGAAGAGACGACAGAAAGAGGTTCTGAAGGCTTTGGAGACACCGGAAGAGAAACGGCTGAGACGACTGGCCAAGAAGGAGGCGAAGGAACGGAAGCGCAAGCAAATGATGGGTTGGGACGAGGAGTACATGGGCTACACGAACGCAGACAACCCGTTCGGCGACGCAAACCTTCACAAGACCTTCGTTTGGAACAAAAAGTACGAGAAGTTGGGTCTGAAGGACGTGAGCGACGAAACCATCGATCGTATGAACCGAATGAAAATGGAGTTAACCAAACAGGAACTGGAGAAGGTCAAGATGCGCCGCATCGAACGGGAACGGGAGCGGGAAGAGCGCATGGACGAGATGTCCCGCATGCAGAGGGAGAAGGAGGCCGACCAGTTCAAGGAGTGGGAGAAACAGGAGGACCACTTCCACCTGAAACAGGCGAAGCTCAGGTCGAAGCTCAGGATCAGTGAGGGCAGAGCCAAACCCATCGATTTGCTGGCGCGCTATATCAGTGCTTTCGGCGACGACATCGGCGGCGATGAGGACGCGGACAAGACCGAGGAAATGGCTGCTGTGGTGTGCGTCGAACCCTACCTGTGCCTCAACGGCTTGAGAGTATCAGATTTGGAAGACTTGGCCGAAGACATCAAAGTCTATATGACTCTCGACAGCGAAAGCAATTGCGAGTATTGGAAGGATTTGCAGATTATAGTCGACGACGAGTTGTATAAACTAAAGCGCTTTCAGTCCCAGAACGCCGTCGAGAGGAGGGAAGGCATTAATCCTGCCGTCACTCAAGACGTGGTTCAGGTATTCAAAGGCAAAACTCCGACACAATTACAGGCTTTGCAGACAGAGATCGAAAAGAAGATACGTTCGAACGAAGAGGGCATAGATATCGGCTATTGGGAGACATTACTGTCCCGATTGAAGGCACACATAGCCAGAGCCCGACTCAGAGAACTTCACGAACAGAACCTGATTAAGAGACGCAAATCGATAGAACAACAGAGCCTTCAGAAGAATGCTCTCAAACCAAATGAATCGCTGTTTCCTATTGGCGACCGAAGCACAGGTAGTATTGGAGACGAGCCAACGGCCAGTACTTCCAGTGCTCCCATCGATGAGCAGATAATTGAATCGAATTTTGAAGAGGATTTGAGCGAACAAATGGATCCGACGCTCAAATGCATAGAAGAATACAAATCGAGTCAATACTCACCGAAACTGTTATCTATGGCTGACATCGAATCGGGAACTCTGATCGTCGAACCGGAAGACGACTTCAAACTCATTGAAGACCAGAGAATCAAAGTATTGAGATCTGAGGCCAACGAAGACCAGAAGAAAGCAATGCTTAGCGCAGATGAGGCGGCCTTCGAGAGGGAGGCGCGGAAGGGGATGACTAACGACGAGGCGATGTTCAGCGTTGAGGAACAGATCAAACCGACGGACAAACACTATTCCTGGTCAGACAAATACAGGCCCCGAAAGCCCCGGTATTTCAATAGAGTGCACACAGGGTTCGAATGGAATAAATACAACCAAACCCACTACGACGTGGATAACCCGCCCCCCAAAGTGGTCCAGGGCTACAAATTCAATATCTTCTACCCCGACCTCATCGATAGGAGCAAAACGCCGACATTCAAGATAACTGCCTGTCCGGAGAACAAGGACTTCGCTTTCATTAGGTTTACTGCTGGTCCGCCCTATGAAGACATTTGCTTCAAAATAGTGAACAGAGAATGGAATTACTCCTATAAGAGTGGTTTCCGCAGTCAGTTCCACAACAATATTCTTCAGCTTTGGTTCCATTTTAAGAGATATCGGTATCGAAGGTAATCCATGTCCTGATCATGTGTTCCCTCTATTGTGTGCTTCGATTCAATCAATCGATTTGTATATTATATAATATTTTCTTATTATTTAATAAAAGATTTTTTTTGACTTATATTTGAATTGATTTCTAAAAGATTTGAGTTTTGATCCAATGTTTCGATTACTTAACTAAACATCAATTGTTTTATCATATATTCTGAGATCTATTTCGAGGCAAACATTTATTTTTAGTATAGAATCAGATTTTCTTTGGATTTAAATAACAGACTATTTATAACTTAGTGTTAGTGTCAGAGAGTCTGACTGTCAGACCTCAAAGTCAGACGTAATAGCGTTTCGAACCTTTAAATCAGAAATAGTATTGAAATACAAGTAAACAATCAATGATTGTCTCAACGATTGGTAGCAAACAATCAAATCTATTAATAATTTCATATTTTGTTTAAATCCTTTCAAATCATTTAATTCAATGTTTATTTAGTTTATATTCACAGCTGTTTCGGGAAGACTTCCAAACGTAAGTTGTCTTAAGAATTGTCTTCAATATTGTCTTACTTTTCAATAAATTCATTAATTTTGAGACAAATAAACAAATATTCAATTCTTTGCTTCAATTGTTTAAAAATAATTTCAATACAAAGAATATGCAGAATATTAAGCAGTTATAAGAATGCAAAGTGAGCCAGCACACATTGTGCACACTGTGTGCACTGTGCAGGGCTACACTATATGCAGGCTATTCTTATTTTTTGCTCATATTTTGCTTGGATTTCATTTAAACTGAAATTAAATTAAATTTTGAAAAATATAATAATTTTTTTTATTATTTATCGATTTATTGAAATTTCTTTTGTTTCGATCGAAATGACAGCAAACATAAGACTGATTACATGTGTCAGTCATGTAATGCCTGGTATAACGACTTCTTAATGTCTTGATTCTGACAACACATATGTGTCGTTAAAATACTATTTTCTGAAGTATTTTCCAATAGATTTCATCAAAATATACCAAACATTCGGTTATTTTGTTTTCGATGTCAATACGGGTTAGTTTTGTACCAAATTTGAAACGAGGGGGTAATCAGATTTGTAATAGAACCCGGGCTATAATTATGGACTGCAGTAATCAAAGTTGAGGTACAATTTGTCAAAGTGTTGGTCAAAATTCGTGTCCTACAGATTCTGAAGGTCTTTAATTGGCTTAGGGTCACTTTTGGCAACTCCGATCTCAGAAGACATATTTCTATCGTCAGACACACAAGAGTAGGTAGAGTTACGGTCAGATTGAGATTAAGCCTGGTGCTTTATATAACTATTCAATGCATTCAAATCTATAATCATGTAAAACATTAAATGTGCGGAAATGTCAAACAAAATTATATAATTGTTTTGATATATATTTCCATAATTTATATTGAAATCAGTTCTAAATTTAAGACTCAATTCAATGGATTTTCTTTATTTGATATCTGAATCGAGAAATTATGCAAAACTACTTTTATGACTAATAAATCAAATTATAGTCAAATAAATAGCTTAATGTCTGACAAGTTTTAAATAATAAATAATAATAATAATAACCACAAAATTTATTGTCTTAATTAGTTTGCATTTTAAATCAAAATTATAATCATTTAAAATATAAATTAAAGTTTATTTTTGCGATTAGTTCTGAATAAATAATCTTTAAATAAAAACTTGAATTTTAATTAATTTTTTGTGAGAGAGTCACGACTTGTGTTCAAACATTAAAATTAATTGCATTCCGAGTCATAACAATAATTTCATTATCAGATTAAAAAATTTTTTTTATAAATTTATTTTTATAACTCAATCGCCGAATATTTGAGCACAGATTCGCTATCTATGCGATGGACAGCAATGGCTTGTATTACAAATTATTTAATGCCAATTGTCTTAATGATAACAATCCTTTCCTGTTATACAGCGCCGCCAAAAGTGAGCTTTTCTTTTGAAGTTTCTTTGATTTAGTATAGAATTAGAATTAAATTCTATTCAAACTCTGTTTAGACGACAAATCATTGATTCAAAGGTTATGTTTGCAAAAGAAACTGCCCGTTCATACAGGATGTGTGAGTCCAACCATTGATTACATTATAAAAAGTTCAGTTCAATAACGAAGATTAGAATAATTGAAACCTTGGTTGAATCGAAAACAGGTCAATTCAATTTGTTGGAACCAAAGCGGACATTATATACTCTCGGCCTCCGATGACCAGCATTTATGTGTCACTCAGGCCTATACTTATGAGGTATTCATTTATCGACTCTATTATGCTTTGAATTCTGAATACAAATCTAATCGACTCTACGGTTAACCAGATCTTAGCGTCTGTGCGCAGCGGACACAGGGCTAACATCTTTAGCGCTAAATTTCTGCCAAATACTGGTGACAGACATGTGAGACAAGGATTGTTAGCATTTGTTAATGAAATGACTCATTCAGTGGTCACTCTCTCAGGTAGTCTCGTGTTCGGGCGATGGAATGGCTATCTTCACAGACCTGGAGAGGCCGGACACTAGTCTCGTCAATGTATTCAATTGTCATTTCGGAACGGCATATGAAGTGACTACAGTTCCTAACGATCCGCACACGTTCCTGACCTGTGGCGAAGATGGGACTGTCCGCTGGTTCGACCTCAGAGTCAAAAGCAATTGTTCCCAAACTAATTGCAGAGAAGATATTCTGTAAGGACTGGTAGTTATTTATATAACTATTATTATATGTCTGACTGACTGTTCATTTGCACTCATATCAGAGTCAACTGCAGTTATGCAGTCACAGCACTGGCTGTCAATCATTTGATGCCTTATTACTTGAGCGTCGGTTGCGCTGACTCTACAGTTCGTGTGTACGACCGGAGAATGTTAGGCACCCGAGCGCTCGGTTAGTCTTCAAAGTATTGTTTTATCGATATTTCCAAATAATTAATAATTTGCTTAAATTCAGGAAATTATTTAAACAATAGCTCGCAGTCTATGGTCTCCAGGTTTACAGTTCCCGAGTTCGAGAATAAAAACCACAGAATCACATCCCTGTGCTATAGTCCCGATGGCCAGGAGATGTTAGTGAGCTATTCAAGTGATTACATATATTTATTCGAAGTGAATGAGAGGGGACGGGAATCCCAGTCCAAACAAATGTCTTGGGGTTGGCGCAAGCAGAAACTGTCGCCCTCCTCGTCCACATCGTCCTCGAGTCGACCATTCATGAAGCGTCTTAGAGTTCGGGGTGACTGGTCAGACACCGGACCCAATGCCAGACCAGAGAGCGAACGCGAGACGACTGAAGTGCCAAACCGTCCGCAACCGTTACACTCAAGTCTAATGCAACGAATGTCAGATGTGTTGACCCGTATATTCAATTCACCGCAAAGACAATCAATTAGTAGTGAATCCAATTCTAGTGCAGGAAATCAATTGACAGCTAATCATAACTCGAATGTCGTTTCCAATGAAGACAATAATGACTTTGTTTTTGAGAATATTAATCAAACAATTAGTGATAACAATCCCTTAGAAAATATTTCACTGTCCGAGCCGTCGACTTCTTCGTCGGGTGCTGTCACCGCAATAACAACCTCTTCGAGTAGTGGCCCAAATAGTGGTTCTCTTTCTGAAAGACTTCAGTGTTTGGAACAGCAATTAGTAGAACACCGAAGAAATCTTATAGATGTGAACAGTGAGGAACCGGTCGTAAACCTGCAATACAGCGGACAGGGGGTCAATAGTGGAATGATAACGGTTGAGACGGGTGTTGCCAATAATGAAAGCGTTATGACTTCGATGGAAGAGTCGAATTCAAATGACATGAACTCAGATATTGTGTCTCAAGTGCTGCCGAACGCCCGCAGAATAACGCGCGAAGACTTGGCTTTTGCAGACATAGAGAGCAGTATTGACGGCAATAATGATATGGAAATACAAACCGAAAACTCTTCGAACTTCAGGACAATAGTCCAGAACGAAGAGGCAGAGGATGAGGAAGAGGAGAACGAGTCGAGCACTGCCTCCAACAGTGGAACTCGCGATCGATTACTCCAGTCATTTGATGACGTACTCAAACACCTGAAGGAGGAGAGAGAGCAAGAGAGGGCACAATTGCCGAACGTCTCGATGCCAGCCATTAAACAAAAATATTCGGGACATCGAAACGCGCGGACAATGGTTTGGGTTATTGAGTATTCGTAAGAATTGATTGCATACTAAATGGTTTGGCCATTAATTCTGTTCTTCAGATAAAAGAGGCCACGTTTTGGGGCGACGACTATGTGATGAGTGGATCCGATTGCGGACATATATTCATTTGGTCGCGACATACGGCCGAACTGATTATGGTTATGGAGGGCGACCACCACGTCGTCAATTGTCTTCAACCGCATCCGTTCGACCCGAGTATAGACTAAACTATTTTTGATGTTTTGTTTGAACGCATTAACCAATGGTTTCATTGTTGGCTCCAGTATTAGCCTCGAGTGGAATCGACTACGACATCAAACTATGGGCACCGCTCAGCGAAGAGCCCTTCTTCGATGTGGCCAAAGCTAAAGAGGTATTGTCTCTAATCTGATTGCACTCTATGTAACAGACCTGCGATTATCAGTGAATTATTTTTAATTAATTATATAATTATAACATAATATCGAAACTATTCTTATCTAAAATCAAAGCCATTTCTACTCAGATATGACTTAATTATATCCAGACTTTACAAAAACATAATATAATAATAATTGCATTCATATTATAAATCGCTTTTTACAGTAACTAATTAAAGTCTGATTTTGTTTTTGTTTATAACCACTTAAGCAGTATATCAACCGATATATATCTTAAGCGATACGATTCAGACTTTAATTACTTTTATCGCTAACTTTCGAAACCCATAAAAAATCTAAAAACAAAAACAAAAAACTTTTTATGCATTCATTCAGCAAAGAGTTGAAAAATCAAAGAAAATTTTTTCCCATCAAAGAAGTGCGCATTCATTGATGTCCTGGGATTTAAATCATAGAAGTTGTTCTATATATTATATGTACCAATGTACATTCTACACTATATCAATATAAAGATGTTTGCATTGCAGAGAATTTCCTGAACTTTACCCCAAATTTAGATTAGATTTCATATAATTTGCAAATAGTTTTCCGAAATATCAAATAGTTTTGAGTATCTCTTCAGAACAAAAATTAGTGAAATGCTAAAATCCAGGGCTATTTTTGAATATATGTGTGTGTACGGGCACATTTCGCACTGTGTCATAAATTCCATTTTTGCTGATATAAATCGCGCAATAAATTGCTTTTTATAAACCGTTGAGAGATTTGGTCACAAATTATTTATTTGCAGCCATTAATCGATTTTATTTAATTAATTGAATTTTTGTTTTATTATTATTTTAATTGAGATAACGAACCGAAACGAAGTGATGTTAGAGGAGACGAAGGACACGATCACAGTTCCGGCATCTTTTATGATCCGAATGCTGACCTCATTGAATCATTTGCGTTCAAATAGAGGTCATTATCGACACAATTATTGATTTCTTAATTCAATTATTTTATTTGAAGAGAATTTTAAAAGAAATAAATTAAAACTCCTGTTCCTTAGCCTCTTCCCGCTGGAGACGTATTGGTGCGGCCGCCAGGGCTGCGGCAGAACACCCGGAGCCTAATTAATATGATTTTAGAAATGACTAACAAATGTTAATTTTATAATCTTTGGATCGATTGGTCCGGAGTTTGTAATTGATTCTACTTATTGGTAGAGTTATTACAACCACAAGCATAAGCATAAGCACAAGAAGGGGACAATTTATTTATAGGAATAGGCAAGGTGCGATATTTCATTGATTTCACACCAATTATATTGGGATTTATATTGAGATTCTGGAATCGATTCAGAAATTACTTTTAAAGATCTTTTGATTTAATTATTGAAAATTTAAATTTTATTCTTTAAAACATTGAAATAATTGTCATATAATGTAAATCAATATAATTATCGAAATTCTTAAATGCATTTATAGTTTGTATTTCAAAATTGTTTTAAATAAAATCTCGAAATCAAACTCTAGATGATTGCAGCCTTGCTCATTTCTGTTGCCGCTATAAGTATACCAGCATCAATTTATGAATAAATGATCAAAACTTGTCGACTAATCTATTCAACCGAACCGATAGATTCCTTAACTTAATAACAGTTAAAATTGACCTTTAAATGAATTTCAGACTATTTGTTCAATGATTATAGAAATTCTTCAATGAATTAGAAAATCGATAATTATTTATCAGTTTTTTAATGATATTATTTAAATAAATAAAAATTCTTTTAAAAACAATAACATTTTGTGAAAAATTAATTAAATAAAAAAATGTTTTTTATTGACATTTCATTAAAATAAAAATTGTTTAGCTTTTAGTTGACATTCAGATAAAAAAGAGTATTTGTATTCACATTAATAAAGATTAACATAAATTGAATAAAAGATTCAATAATTTAAAAGTTATTTTCGATATATAATAGGATTGAAAGAAGAATTCATAAAATGAGGGGAAATGATGTGTTAGAAGAACTGAATGTCCGCTGATTTAGTATTTAGATTATAGATGTAATCCGAGGCCAAAAAGTTGAGACAATAATTCTTTCCGTCGTTGTTGTCCCAGAACTCTCTTCCGTCTCCGGTCTGGAAGCGGAAGACGAAATAGAGTCGCGGATGGAAGAGATCGGGCGATGAAAGCGTGAAATCGTTTCGTTTACAGTATATGGCGAATGAAAACTTGTCGGTCTGGCCCTCGTGTGAGCCCAACATGTAATTGGCCTCGACTTCGACGTAACTCTTCCAATCGTTGTACGTATATCTGACGAAAACCTTTTTTATGAAAGAGTGGTTAACCACAGATACGATGCCATAAACGGTAGTCTCGGCTGTAGTTATTGAATGCAGAAGTACTGACTGGGACTGGAGTTTAGAGCCGAAGTCCGCTCGCAATGAAGGGTTCGTGAAGTTTGTCGGAACTAACGAACACTTCTGGTTATTATTGTCCTTATTGTAGAACTGACTATAAATATAAGGCGCGGCTGTTGTGCTGTGTCGGCGCCGGACTTGCGGTGATATTACATAGTATTTGACTGACTCTAATTGGCCGCCCATGGAGTCGGCAAAGCGAACATTCTTCTTCTCTGTTGGCGAAGTCGGCGAATCTAACGGTGCTTCTGCTATGACAGGCGGGCTTTGGCGCAGAATAGATGTGCGTCTGATTCGGTCATTCTTGTTGAATGGCGTCACCAGTTGGGGCTGAGCCGAGTTCTTATGGCTGCTTATGCTCGAGTTGGCCGCTGTGGCCGCCGCTAACCAGGCGGCAGCGGACTCGTGTTCAGCACCTGAAGTAGCAAATCATCAAAACATAAGTCATTTGTTTGCAACGAAACCACCGAATGAATGGTTTAGTAGTTATTAATATTTAAAGTTAGTCTAATATATCATACTTTACAACAAATAACTTCTAAAATGAACCAAAACTTAGTTAAGACACGAATTATACAAAGTTTTTGTTTTAAACAAACAAATGGAAAGAAATAATGTTTTGGTTTAATGTAATGTTAGATCAGATCAAAGCCATTAAAGCCATTAAATTACCGCAAATGAAAAGCTGATAACTACATGCGCGGTCATTGAGTTTGCCGTTTGGATTGTTTCGTTCAAATCTCAACTTTAATGGTTTTGGACATAAAGTCATTACTAGAGCACCAAAGCTAACGAACCGCTTGCAACAGAGCAGAGCTGCCAACTATCCAATTGAATACCAGTCCCGCACTTATATACTTAGTTTATGTTAGGATAGTATTGATAAAAAAATGTCTAATACTCTGGTACAGTACCAGTACCTGCACTGTTAACATATAGGAATCAATCAGAAAAGTTAAGTAAATGTTTTCGGAGACAACACAAGCAAATGAGCACAAGAGAAGGCGCAGGGGTAAGACATGACCCAATTCGCTAACTTATTCACAATAAGTGACAAAACTTTTATTTCTCGTCAAATAATCTCAAATCCAAAACATTTGATAAGAGAGTTATTGATGCGAACTCAGAGAATCGCTGCAAACCGTTGGACCCCTCCCCAAAACAAAGAAGATAGTGTACTATCAGGTTGACTAACAAATTAAGATTCAGCAGAACTGAGCACAAGAAACACTACTCAATACTCAAGTCTGTACTTTACGGCACAATATTTGACCGATAAGTTCAACAGTCCTGACGTTGAGAGTAAGCCATCGATGTATGCAATGTATGTATAGATGAGAAACTGAACTCTACTTTAACTTTGTTTTTCAATGCCTTTTACATTCAAATACTTTTGTATTTAGTTTAATAATTAGATAATTAGTCAAATTTAGTCGTATTTAGTCATATAATCGACAATTAAGTACTGGCGCTAAAAAAATATGCGACAGACAGACAATCAGATACCCTATCAATGCTGATCCCAAATATCAATTTTCCTCTTTTTTAGTACAAATGTCAAAATATTTTGCATATATTTTCAAAAACAAACTTATCTTCGTTTAAAATCGATGAATATGTTAATCCCAGCTCTTTTTTACTGTTCATATCTTTTGTTTTGAATTTTAGTCAAAATTTAGGGAAAAGTGTCTGAATTTAAATACAGTTACACTGTTTGGAGTCAACTATAATATGAAAATTTATTGCATCAAAAGTCTCAAGTTTTTCGAATGATTAAAATTTCCAGAATCATCAAGTACAGTTAGTACAAAATTCAATATCCAAATTCAAATAGAGTACTTGTGCGAGATTTTTATCATTTCATTAGATGTGTATTTACACGAAAATTTAGATAACATCTAAATATAGAAAGCATTTGAATATAAGCTATGAATCTTATGCCTAAATATATTCAAACTTGTCATAAGAATTCATTCTCTCATTTATAGCATTAATAGTACATTCGTTTTCAGTTAACTATTATTATAAGACATAAGAAAGCGAGTAATCCGAACATGTATAGCAGTCTGGTGCCAACATTAGCAAATAAAGGGGAGTTGAAACATATGATCATTACATGAGTTGAAATGTTTTGTCTCAAACATTGCTTGAACGCAATCGATATTTAATTACTTAATTATTAATTATATTAAAATGACAAATATAAGTGTATTCGAGACAATCTTTTATTATTATTTTTATTTTAAAACATTTATATTTGTCTAAACATTTTACAAAATCAATAATTAAAAGTCGATTGCATTCAATTAATATTTGATACAAAACTTTTCAACTCATGCGATCATTACATGTGCTAACTCTCCTTTGTTTGCTAATGTTGGCACCAGACTGCTATACGCGTTCGGATTACTCGTTTTCTTATGACTGATTATTATTAATCATATTCTTCTAAAATATATACAGTCAGTTCAAAAATTGAGGGACACGCTTAAATGAAGCTGGAGCCTATACCTTACAAGGAAATTAAATGAAAATTTCTATTTTTGTAAAGCAACTAACAAAAAACTTTTTCACCGCGGCGAGTTTTTACAGGCGCAGCACCGGTAGCAAAGAACTGGCACTGTCTCCCGGGCCAAAACCACCAGGGTTACATCAAATTTCAGCAATTCAATATGATCCAGGCTAAAAATGATCGAATAGCTCTATCAGGATTTTTTCTAAAATTGTTACGTTTTTGCACAGGGTCAATTTATATCTGCAAAATGGAATAATTTATCAGGCTCTGGAGCAAAAACCACAAGGGATAAATGAAGTCTGAGCAATGAAAAATAATCACAATAAAAAACACTTTGAACATAATTCTGGATATAACCTTGGTGTGACTGATATTTGTTAAATTGAGATAAAATGTAATTTCAATGGTGTTTAATAACAAACACTGACTATAGAAATACATACTTCACAGCAATAATCAATTCAGATTTATTGTAGTAAAGTATTCAAAATGCATGCTGTGC
>JAQIWA010001029.1:0-22005 GCA_034693305.1 Eueremaeus valkanovi
TTATTGAAAATCCAACCAGAAAGTACGTCAAAAAATCCGAGAAAAATTGAAATATTTTTTTGACCTGGAAGATTTCAGAATATTTGAAAACTTTCTTGGGATGAATTGAAGAGGGAAAATAACTTTAAATTATGGCCGGGAAAAGAATGCGAATTTATTCATAATTATTGCGTAATCGGAGTCCAAAAAGTCGGATATTTGAGGACCTCCTGCCGGGCCCCCCCTCTAGCTAGGAACTTTTTGAAAAGTGATTTATGATCCTTGGACCTTCCTCTATCGAAAGCACCTGTGTACCTTTTGATTGGTCGCATAGCCCAGAGGTGCCCACAACTACGGTATGGTCCTTTACAAAACTTATTATTGGTTGAGTATGGAAGCTGTAAATGAACAAGCACCTGTTTAATTGATTAGTACACTACAAGTTCATATGACTAATGTATGAAATGAAATAATATTTAAATGAAATAATAATTATAAGCATTTTTTATGAAAATTATTAACTCCGCTCGGAAGGAAAAAGGAGTATATAGTTTTGTCACCGATCCCCACCCCCCACCCCCCCACCCCCCCGAGCGAAGGGAGAAAGGGTAGGCTTGGGAGAAAAGTCCTTTACTAACAACGGGATAGGCTGAAAAGGCTGGGAAATTGTTGAGGAAGTCCTTTACTAACAACGGGATAGGCTGAGAAATGCTAGGAAATGACTGGGAAATGGCTGAGAAAGCCTGGTAAATGGCTGAAAACTGGCTGAGAAAGGCTAGGAAATGGCTAGGAAATTGCTGGGAAAGGCTGGTAAATTGCTGAAATGTCCTTTACTAACAACGGGATTGATTGAGAAAGGGTGGGAAAATGCTGAGAAATGCTAGGAAATGACTGGGAAATGGCTGAGAAAGGCTTGGAAATGGCTGAGAAAGGCTTAAAAATGACTGAGAAATGCTTGGAAATGGCGGAGATAGGCCTGGAAGTGACTGGGAAATGGCTGAGAAAGGCTGGTAAATGGCTGGAAAATGGCTGATAAAAGCTGGGAAATAGCTGAGAAAGGCTGGGAAATGGCTGAGAAAGGCTAGGAAATGGCTGAGAAAGGCTTGGAAATGGCTGATAGGCTTGGAAATGGCTGAGAAAGGCTTGGAAATGACTGAGAAAGGCTAGGAAATGGCTGAGAAAGGCTAGGAAATGGCTGAGAAAGGCTAGGGAATGGCTGAGAAAGGCTTGGAAATGGCTGAGAAAGGCTAGGGAATGGCTGAGAAAGGCTAGGAAATGGCTCAGAAAGGCTAGGAAATGGCTGAGAAAGGCTAGGGAATGGCTGAGAAAGGCTAGGAAATGGCTGAGAAATAAACTATCCTTGGTAGCTCAAACAGTAAATATTATTACTCAAAATTCTATAGAGCGGAGTTAACGTAATATTGCTATCAGTCTTGTTTAAAATATAATTTACACATATGTGTGAAATTGCCCGGGTGTTCAATTGAGCTAAATATTTGAATTAATTTCTTCAACAAAACAAAAACTAATTGACATAATGTTGTACTTACTGTGCCGTACAGTCAACTATGAGGATAGGCTCACTTTGGACCCCAAACAATTGAAATGATTGGATGAAAACAAAAAGAAAAAGTGAAATAAATGAAAAAGAGACCCAGGCCACCAACATCTAGATAAGGGCTCATTGGCCACAATGACCCGATGACCACATTCTCGTTAAGCCAAAGCAATGAATGCCTGGACTTATAGATCAAGACTTGCTTTCAATGCTTTCAATGATTTATTAATGAAATGATATTTATATGAGTTTACAGTAATTGTAATAAATATTTAAATAAAACAAAACATAATTTCTTTCTATTATTTTGTCTGAAATATAAAATTATAAATAATTATTAAAATAAAAATACATCTAAAATAGAGCTCAACTTTCGCAGTCATTCAATAACTTTATTCTTTCGTCTTTGTGTTCAATAAATTGCTGCGAATTCTGAGTCAAATGTCTTTTGACGTCAATTCGTTTATTGCCGTCTCTGAGGAACTGGACGTCTTCTAGAGTCTCAGGTAATTGTCGGTTATGTGTTTCGGGTAAGTTAACCACTAATAGGCCGGCTATTACTGATACTATGCCCGACACCACGAGAGGAGCAGATTTGCCGAACACTGACTGAAATACAAAATAATTTATTATTAATATTAATAAAAGACTTATTGTTTCGATTCAATTGATTACAAGTTCGATGAGATGCGGCGCAAGTATACCACCAATCCTTGCGCACATTGAACACATGCCGAGACCAGAACTGCGCAAAACAGTCGGAAATATTTCGACGGAATAGACGTAAATGAGTGAAAAGGCGGCCGCGATATTGGATTTGCCAAACACTGCACACACTGTTACGTAAGTGCTGTACGAGTCGGGAATGAATACCGGAGTTATGCACGAAATGCCACCCATTGTCAGCAGAAGACATAATGTTATTTTGCGGCCATATATTTGCATCGCTTTAGAGACAAATGTTTTTATGTTTATTAGGATTTCTGTTCAATCGGTTGACTCAAACAATATGTAAACCTATTGTTCCCAAAATGATGGCCGGAATCTCAACCAATGCCAGCCATCCGAATGTCAAATAAATATTTGTTCCGATATTTGATGCTTGAAATGAAAGCCCGTAATAGACGAGTGAATTCGTGAACCTATTGTGCAATCGATTAAAGCAAACATTTTTTGGATTCGCTTTCATATGAAGTCATAGAATATTAATACCAAATAAAGAATAGGTTCAAAGACCAGCCTCTTGTGATCGGATGTCGGAGCAGATCGAGAGGACTGTAATGTTTGATTTGACAGTCGAGTTGTGATGAAGTCGTATAATCTGAGCACTAAATGGAAATCAATTTATGATTAAATATAAAATGTTTGACAAACACTGATTGCATATCTGTTTGTCTGCAATACTATGTGTTTTTCATACACCCAATGGTTCTATTGATTAATACTTTATTTATTTTCAAATAAAAACTAAATTTCCTTTTTTTCGAGCCATAAGTCATATGATTTAATCGAAAGACTTCAGCAAAAGATAATCAATTTTTGAAATGAAAACGATTGGGAAAGGAGTCGAAAGTTCAAGAACACCAATGAGAATGTGATAGCAATAGAGTTGAATCAAAGAACTTCAAAGAAAACATTCATTGAGTTTACATAAACTTATAAAAAGTTAGTTTTTTCGGAACTGAGATATACTCGAAATCTATACGAAATTGAGTTCATTTGAATAATTGAAGTCAATGTCAAACAAAAAGCAATACATTATTATTACGTTTAATATCGATATAAAAGCCTTTTGAGAAAAGTTATGTATTTTTAAGTAAAAAATTGGAGCAAATCATAGGAAATGTATTGACAGTAAACAACATTTGTTTTGTGGAAAGTTTTCATTTCTGACACTCAGTTTAGAACAGTATTCAACAAATATAAAGTCGATTCTAACTATCAGTGCTCTCAATAAACAATCAAAAAATATAAATAAAAGAATTTCTTCCGTAAGATAACTCACGTCTTCCGACATATAGAGGTATTCCTCGGGAATGTATACTTTGTTCCATTTGGCGGCAGTTCTTATAGTCTTTATGGCTTTAGATGTCTGTCCATTCGATAACTGCCAGCGAACCGACTCAGGGAATAGCCTTAGAGTAAAGAACAGGTCTTTTAGTTTAGGATTAATTGAAAGCTTTGAGACAAACCAGGGATAACAGAGCGGAAAAGCCATTGGAATAGCCATACAAATCTGTAAATAACGCCAATCCCTCACATAGTAAGCCATTATACAGAGAAGAGTCGCACCGACAGCAAAAATCACCTGAATTTTTGAAATGTTAGTATATATTAGGTTTGGCTTAAAAATCGTTTCAATGAAAGCCAATTCAAATAGAAATCAAAAATTAATACCGAATAGAGGTTTCCGCACCAGACCCGCCACTGGCCACCAATGAATTCAACGCCTATTCAGACATTCAATTAAAAGCATTGGTTTTGCAAAACAATTATAATATTGAGTGAATGTATGCACACCTATAATAAAGGCCGTTTGATACTGGCCCGCAATACAGGCGGCCGTTACGGCAGAGCTTAGCGTAAAAATGAGGAAATTCGGCGAAAAGGCAGACAATAGTGCTGTGGATAGGGCTATAATAGGCGCCACTTTGAACACTGTTCTCCTCCCGTAACGGTCGGCAACAGCGCCGCAGATGAGTGCACCCGAGAGGACACCCAAATAGAAGATCGATTGGCATAACGACAGTTCCCAGGAGTCGGCACAAACTTTATTGAACTGTTTTTTGTTATTTAATTAAATACTTATTTACTGTATATAAAAATATTTGGGTTAAGAATTCAATGCAAACCTCTGTCACAGCAGTCGACTCGAAGTCTTTCCGATCGAATACATAAGAATCACATTTTTGGATACGATTTGTAAACCATTTTGTATCGCATTCTAGTTTTGTATCGCTTTTATTGATTGAATGACTTATTTGTTCGAATCTATTGCACGAATCATAAGAACCGAAGACTTTTGGTATCGATTGACTCAGATATGACTCAAAGTATTCCGGATTTAATTTATTTGAATCACAATTCGGTACAAAACACCTGAAACGGAAAAAACATTAGAAACTGATTATTAATTGAACTCTCTTTACATCAATTGAGGCCAAGGGTATGGTTGGGTAGAGTCAGTGCCAAGGGTTTGGTATGCATTGTATCGATCCTTACCTGTGATCAGGAGTTGCGGTCAGAAAGACCAACGAAAGCATAACAATGCCTGCGTTTATGACCGGAACCATTGAGACTAAGTATACGTAGGCCTGGTATCTGCCAAATGAGCCCAGGAGTGAAAGGGCCGAATTCGTGTCCATTATTACTGATTTTCAATTAAACTTTTTAATGAATTTTTAGTACAAAAAAAATTGTGAAATACTTTTAAAATACTATAAAATATATAATAAAATAAATTGTAATTAATTTAAAAACATTTAATAATTAGTTGAAAACAAGTGAAGAGAGTTTGCATTCAATTCACTGTTATATGCATTCAATCGACTTCTAATTGACTGCAGTTTAAGCCAATAACTGGACATCTCTTGTGATTAATTGAATCGCTTATCCATTTGTAAACCAGTTTATCACTGATTGTGACATATGTTGAGGAAATCAAAGCATTTATCTGTTGTTTACATAACTATTATTAATAATTATATTAAATATAAGTTATGTCTAAATAAACTGATATTCAATTCAATTCAATCATAGATTGTCTCAAATATTCAATTGTTTTTGTTTACACACTGTATACGCACTCTTGGCTTAGAGAGTGAAAGTCTGTTCACTCCAATAGCAGCCCAACCCATGTCTGACCCGTTAGACAGTCGAACAAAATATAATAATAAATTAATTATATTTTATTATTATTTTTTACATTTCTAATAAAATTTAGTGAATTTCTACACTAATATTCACATAAATATTGTGTAAAACAATAGATAACACATATTAATAGTTATTGAGAAAATATTGGACAAAATTAACTAGTTTAATTCTATGAGGTAGTAATGTGTAAAATAATAATGTTGCTTTTTGAAAGGATCATTGCAAACATACGACAGTCGAAATTAGACTTATAAAAATATACTGTATTTTTTTTAATGATTCATATTTTTATTGAAGTATTGCTAATTCTAACTCAGATTAAAGTTAAAAAAGTTTATCTAAAAAAAGTGAATGCATTAAACATTCTTTCTAGAAATTATATTTTCATCCTGCACATATTTTTTAGTTTTTATAATTGATAATAAATTACTAGAGTAAGCGCGAGCATTGGAAAAGACATAAATTTAATCCACAAGAATTTAGTTTTTTTTAATTTCTCAATTTAAAATGCACAATTTCTTGATGTGTACATGGTAATTATCTTGAAGTAATCGGAATTTCACAATTTATTGACCCGAGCCGAGGCTAAATGCAATAAACGCCCTATGGGTTTGTAAAGTAAATTAAATGACATGTACTGTACAGTACAGTCTAATATACAGTGTTATACAGTGTATATGATTTTCTATTTCAATGACTACATGTACAGTAAATTCAGTATAAGTTATACTGTATAACGTAAGTCAGAATTCACTTTTCATTCGAAGTATTGAACTTTCACTTCTTGTTTGTTTAATCTATTAATTCGAGTACTTCTGTACAAATGCTTCTATAAGTAAATTAATTCGAAATCGGCAAGAGTTTTGAACTATACAGGAACACTTTGGAATGAAGAGTAGGGACAGTAAGATATAGGCAACAATGTGTAGCAGATCTAAAGTTTGTAATGGCCTGACAAAATTCTATCAATAACCTTGCTCACTTTAAATATCGATTAGCAAATCATTAATTTTTTGCAAAACAATAATTTTATTTTTGTTGCATAACTCAAATTAAATATTAATATTTCAATAAAAGTATGGAATTTCGATGACAATAGTTAATAGAAAATAACGATTAGATTAGATATAATTAGCAATACTTTCATTGTTTTGTTTTGCTTTCAAATTGTGTCAAAACTTTTATTTTTTTTATATTAAATAACTTTTAATGTATTTCATTCATATAATGTATGTATTCTTATCGAAATAAAATACAGGGACATATTGTCAAACGATCCACTACAATTCAACTTATTCAAGTGAGCAAGGCTATACTCGAAAGTGCGTTAACGGTTTGAATTCAATTATAATGTTTGTGAATATAAAATACAAATTCAATGAACATATCTGAACAAAATATTAATTACATTCAAATAAGACGTACCGCAGAAGAAAGGGGGTATTCATGGGTTTGTACTATTAATAGCATACTGTCTATGTTTGGTCGCACGTGTTTACCCTCTGCTCCCCTGTCTATGCGTAACATAATATGTGCCGGTTATATGCCTATTATATCCGGTCCCTTTCAATGCATTTCAATTGAATCCATTGAATTGTCGACAATTGTCTAATGAGAATGTCTTCTGCGAAGCCATTGGGCATATTCTGGGATATAATCAATTGCTATATTCCTCTGGCAGTCACAGCCAATCAGACGATCAAACAGTTGAGACAATATATAAGCAATAAATTCAATAATAATTGTATTGAATATCAATTCAGTTGTGTTTGCGATTCAAAGCTTTTAAACGATTCAATCACTCAGAGTATAGACTAATCCAATGCTAATCCACTGATACTTATACTTATGGTTTGACATTCAGTTCAGACAATTGGCCAGTTATGCGGTTATCTCCTCATTGGTCAGCATTCATATGAATTGAATGGATTGTCAATTATGTGAACCAAATGTCAAACAATTAGTATTTGTTTAAAACTAATACCGAATTGAATCGAATATAAGATAATTGTCTAACGAATGGTTTGATCCGTACGCCAGGTCTGAACCAAAATGGTTGTGATATTCTTCACATAACGTCAAACACAGAGACAAACATTTATATGAAATTTCATGAACTCATTGAGCGCTTTGTCGATCACTACGGGTTCGACACAATTGTGGCCATAGTTTCCAACAATTCATTCCTCGGTTCGACCATCCGTTCCGCCCAACGCAAAGAAGTCTCAGTTCTCCTCATCTATGGCCACAATTGCAGTGAAGAACTCATCACAAGTGCTAACCATTGCATTGGTTTCGACGATATCTTTGGATTCAATCGAATCGGTATTAAAAATAAATAATATTTTAATTGATTTCATAATTAAATGAATAAAACTTTTTATCGAAAATAATACTCAAAAAGAAATTCATAAATATTTTCGATTAAATCAAAGTTTTGTTTGAAATTATATAAACTATTAATCATTGAATCGATTGATTCATTTGACAAATAATCTGATTCTTGAATACAATTGTATTTTCAGTCACTCTTTCGATAACTAATATACCGATAGATAAGTCGAGGAAAACAATTCGGGACTCATTTGCGCCGATTTGTCGTCAATTGAATTGTAAATTCCGATACAATAGAAGGGATTTAATAAAACTAGACTTCAATAATGCAAACGACGCCAAAAGGGCTGAACTCAGTCTCAGTGAAGTCGACTTCTTTGGCCACAGACTGGGCGTTACAGTCGATGGCGAAGACGACAACATTCAGGAAACACTCCGTCCGATCGACAGCTCACCCATCAGTGAAGACTCTATAGCCTCGATTGCATCGCCAGTTCGGCCGCAAAACGACGACAAATGCAAATCAGTTATAATCGGTTTGTATACGAAATCCACTGAAAATCTGATTCAATTGGTCCGCAAAATAATCAACAGTTGGAACGAATCCACTCTTAATGAGTCAATCGTTTTGCGCGTCAATCGAGAGCGAGATTTCTTCGAGAAGGACGGAAAGGCCAGTCTTATCGTCACAGTTATCGATCCGCAAACAAACGATCGACTCTTAACTGTGGCTAAGAATCGGTTCGTCGACAGAGAGAACAAACTCTATTGGAATCGATTGCGAAGATCTAAAAAGGAATTAATGGATTCGTCCATTGATTCCGAGACCAATGCTAACGGTCTGAATGCTTTAGATTTTCCAAACGATTGTAAGTCAATAGTAATCGGTTTGTGGACCCAAAGAGACGACAATGTCTTAGAACTGATCCGAAAACTAGTGAAGAGTTGGAATTCGAGTGACCTTAACGTCAATCACATTATTTGTGTCGAACGGGCGAAGAAATTCAACGAAAAGGATGGAAAGGCAGCTCTGATTGTGTGCACTGATTCGGCAGAGACTAATCATAAGCTCCTGAGGTCTGCGTCGCATAAATTCATTGACAATAAGCATAAGTTGTATTGGAAACCAATGAAACCCAAACAAGCGATCGATTCGTTGGAATTGATGTCAAAACCAATCAATGAATCGATTGATAAATGTTTGGGTAAAACGACCGAAAAGAGTGACCGAACGTCTCGTTCGTATGCATCGATTGCTTCCAAACCCATTGGACGTCAAAATAATGTAAGTTCTGCTCAAAATCAGAACTCAATCACAAAATCTTATTCCTCGGGTGGCTTCAGTCATCCCATTCCCCGAAGACGTAGTGAAAACAACTGTAATTGTCAGTAAAGTCCTACAAATCATAGAATAATTTTGAAAATAAATCATTTCTTTAAAACTATCGGTAATTCAAAATTTTTTTAATTCTTCTAACGGTTCATACATTTCTTAATTCATTTTAATTTCAGTTACTTTCCATTAAATCACTTTTGAAGACAATATTTTCGGTTAAAATTGAAAAAAATTAAAAAATGTTTATTTCTGTAAATTGCTATTCAATTAAATTTGAATGAAATAAGGGCTCAAATGAATAATACATTAAATAATTATAAGTTATAATCAAAAGTATTAATTAAAGATAAAAAATAACTTATTTTCAAATTAATAGCATTTAATTGTATTTCCAATCGAAATGTTTTTCCAGTTTTTGTATTCAATAAAAATAATAATAATTTTGAATATAATTTGTTTTAACGATTGTTTTGAACTCTTCAGCACTGATCCGGATATCGATAGGAATTCGGTAATTGATATAAATTGAATAAAATTGAATTTAATTGATATTCAACTGTTCCGGATAACAGTCGCAATTGATAGACTCGCGGGGATTCCTCTCGCAAACACATACTGTGCTGACAAGAGATGGTTATATTCTCACAATTTTCCGAATAATTAATCCACACTTTAATCGTTCAGTGATGTCATACCCAGTCTATTTGCAACCGGGTCTTCTCGGCAACTCTGATCAATTTCTAATATCAAGGCCAGGCATTCTCGCCACTAATGGCACTTATATTGAAGATAACGGAGTTTTGAATAACTGTTCCAGCTTAGATTCTGTGGCACAAACTTTGCCTTTTGTATTGTCTGCCTGTGGTTATGACGTATGGTTGGGGAACGCCAGGGGTTCTAAGTATTCATCGCATCTATTTTTTGAGAAGACCAGAGGTTGGTTCCAATGTGTCCGTTGTCTCCATTGTGTCCATTGTCTCCATTGTATTCATTAAAATATATATTTCATTTAAATCTCGCAAAAGAGATAAGGTACTGGTCGTTTACCCTGGACCAATTGAGTGCTTATGATATCACAGCTATAATTGAGTTGATTAAGACTACAACACAAAGCGGTACTACAATAGCCATATCTATACTGAAAAATCTTTTGCCAATTATTCAGAGTTTTATTATTTCTATTATTTTCTATACAACAGAAACGATAGGATATATCGGCTATTCGTTGGGAAGCACTTCAATGTTTCAATTGCTTTCATCCGAAACACAATATTCGCAAATCATAAAACCGTTCATATCTTTAGCTCCTTTCGTGTATTTAGCGCACATAAAGTCACCCTTGCTTAGACTTGCAGATCTTACCGAACCATTTCTCAGGTATATGTCAATCACTGATTCACTGTTAGAGTGTATGTGCCATTTGGACCATATCATGCGATACAGAGCAGATTCAAACAATAAAAAGCGCAATAAAACAATTAGTGTATAATTGAGGCCGAGTTTCAATTTGATAGAGAAGTTATTGTTTGCAAACATTTTAAATCAGAACTTAATTCTGACTGAAGTTATAGCGATAGTCAAACAAAAATCTTAGACTTAATCTGAGGCCTTCAAGCTATAATGTGCATTTGACCTGGTTCATTTGGTTCAAAGAGGTCATTTGGCTTAAATCATTTACATGTTTAATGATGATTATCCCTATACCAGTGCTAAGCCGGTCAGATTCGGTGGATTTGAATCAATACAACCACTGGTCGGCCGATATTTTTGTGGCAATTCTTTGTTTAAAGAACTCTGTCTTTTAATATACCATTTGATCGGAGGATTCGATTTCCACAATATTAATAGAGTAGTCATTATCTGATTCTGTAATACACTTAGTATTTATTGATTTTTTTTCGCAATTTTAGTCTTTAATCCCAAGACTTTGGGCTCACTTTCCGGACAGTGTCTCGTCACTGGTGTTGGCACATATCGGACAAAGGATTCGTTCAAATACTTTCAGTTATTATAATTACGGAAATGAAGAGAATTTAAGGATTTATAACCAAAAAGAAGTTCCGAATTATAATCTCTCAAAAATAGACTCAAATTATATCATTTTAATGACGGGTTTCAATGACTTTCTCTCTGATCCGACAGACAATAATATGCTTCGCAAACAATTGACCGGTAAATACAGTAAAACTATTTCATATATTAATAGCAATTCAAATAAATCTCTGTTTTTAATGAATGAATTAACAAAAAATTTAAAATTTCATCCAAATAACTTACTCTTCATAAATACCGCAAACATTTCCCACAAAAAATGCAGAGATTAATGCTTTTATTCTGACACAGGTCAATTCTGTCTACACTGTCATTATCTTAAATGAATAATATTCTGCTTTGCCTTCCAGTCATTCCATACGTCGATTATGTAGTTCGGGACCAATATTGGACTCACGGAGACTTTGTTTACTCCGATAATACGGGCAAATATATAAATGCACCTGTGCTTAAATGTCTACAATCTTTACATTTGAACAAAATTTTTAAATAATTAAATGAAATATTATTCAATTGAGGTCTAATTTATTTTAAGAATCCGACTATTGATAAAAAAATTATACCTAGCTTATTATAAATATTCGCTAAAGGTCATTTACATCTTAAATACTGATCATTTTTTGAATCATTCATTACTAAAATAATTCAAATTTTTGAATACAAATGAAATAATAATTAATAGAAAATAATTCAGAAGTTGTTTGAAAAAATAAAATTCAATTTTCAGACATAAGGGCTGATGAGTTGAATCAATTAACTTATCTTTACTTATGTTTCGATTCGTTCTAATTATTAATTATTTATCAGTAATTGTGAAGAAAATAATGAAAATATAATAAAATATATGAAATGAAAATTATATTATTTATAAAAATCTTAACTTTATTTTTGATACCGAATATAATATGTTCGGAATATTTCAGTTCAGATCCAGATATCGATAGGAATTCGGTAAACAAACTATTCTTTAAATCAATATTAAAATTGTTTCTTCAAAACTACTCAGAGCCAAATTATTGAATCGCGAGGTTTTATACCTGAAAGCCATGACATCATAACAGATGACGGATATATTCTAACAGTATTTCGTATAAGAAACCCGCACTGGAATGGACCCAAGCCCTACCCCATATACATCCAGCACGGATTCCTTCAGAATTCTGATAACTGGCTCATAACCAGACCTGGAATTCTTGATAGCAATGGCGTCTATAGTGAGGATAACTTTATAATTAATAATTGTCTGGCAAATGGTTCTGCGGCACATACTCTGCCATTTGTATTGTCTTCGTGTGGTTATGACGTATGGGTCGGAAATATTAGAGGAAATATATATTCTTCTCATTTATTTTTAGACCAAAATAAGGGTAAAAATTCTCATTAAATGCTATTTATTTGAATTTAATATTAAAATTATAATTATCTTAGATATGAATTATTGGAACTTTTCAATCGATGACTTCACAAGATATGACTTGATTGCAGTCATTGATCATGTGTTGAGAGTAACCAACAGAGGTATTGAAAACTTTGTCATTATTTCATTTAAACATATTTAGTTTGAATAAATAGAAAGCCTGGGATATATCGGTTATTCGTTGGGCACAACAATGATGTTTCAATTGCTGTCAGCCCAACCCAATTACTCCAAAATGATTAAACCGTTCATAGCTTTGGCTCCGTTCGTATACCTGGGTCATATCGTGTCACCTCTTCTTCGAAACAGCATTGTTTTGGAACCAATTTTTAAGTAAATTCACTTATAGTCCACAACTTATTCTAATTGTTCATAAATAATAGCTCGAACCCCAAACCATTGGCTCGATTCGGGTCAATTTCTCCATTGATTGGCCGATACTTTTGTGGTTATTCAATGCTAAGAGAGATTTGTGTTGTTTTCAACTTTTTGTTCGGAGGCTTTGATTATCCGCAACTCAATAGAGTAAGGCTTATCGTAATTGAAATGAAATTCATTGAAAATGAACTCAATTTTTATTCACTTAGACTCTAATCCCCCGATTGTTCGCACACTTTCCTGACAGTACATCCTCTATAGCTGTGTCCCATACGGCACAACGAATAAAGAGCCAAAACTTTTCTTACTATAACTACAATAGTTCCGAAACAAATAGAAAAATCTATGGAAAAGAATTTGCGCCCAATTATGACATATCAAGAGTTGACTCAAAATATATTTATATTATGAATGGAATGAATGATTGGATCGCAAGCCCTACAGACGTCGATATACTTATTAGTCGTTTAAATGGTATATATTTTTAATCATTAATTATTATAAAATAAAAATACAATTTCTTTAATTCAATATACAGTTCCCGTACGAAGATATGTCGTTCCTTACAATCATTGGACTCACGGAGACTTCATGTCTGCCATAGATGTCGGCAAATATATAAACAAACCTATTCTTGAAATTCTCCGATCCTTACAATTATAGGAAAATTGTCTCTAATTTAGTAAAAATTTAAAAATTCTTAAAAATAATGATTAAAATAAAATAATAAAAGATTTCCAAAAGATATGATTAAAGGCTTTCATATTTTATTCTCTCTTAAAGCTATTCATAATAGTAGATCCGCCCACAGCTTCATAGATGTGATCCAGGGCCTTAATAGGAATAATGGCTTTAAGAAAGAAAATTACTTTCAAATATTTAGGAATGGCAACAATCTCTTCGTTGGTCAGCACACCATCGATGACATCATCTGCGACTCGATTCACATCACATACAGTGAGAAAATCAGTCGCTTTCACGCCGTTTATGAGATTTGTGTTGAAAAAAGTGGGCAAAACAACAGTCGTATGGATTCTATTGTTCGGCCGCAACAGTAGTTCATATCTAAGGCTTTCGTTGAGTCCCATCACTGCGTGTTTGGACGCGGCGTAATCGGCCATTCGGGCCGAACCCATTTTGCCACAAATCGAGGCTATAGTTATGATATGACCCTTATTTGCGGTCAACATATTTGGCAAAAATTCTCTTATAGTCCAAAAGTTACTTAAAGTGTTAACATTCAGAGTATTCCTTATATTGTGTTCAGTCAACTCCAGAATAGTCTTTCCGTAGAGAACGCCCGCATTATTGACCAAAATAGAGACAAAACCCAAATCTTTGCTTATCTTTTCGGCCGTTTTGTTAATCATTTGGACGTCTGTTATATCGCAGACATAAGCCATGACTGAGATATTCCTGAATTGCTTTTCCACTAAATTCTTGGTCTTCTTTAGATTTTGTTCGTCGATATCCACAATAACCACATTTGCACCCAATTTAGCAAACCTTAAGGCCAGAGCTCGGCCCAAACCACCTCCGCCGCCAGTTATTAAGACATTTTCGCCAACTATTGGCTTATATTTCAATCTCTTCGGTATTAGACTTACAAACAGTGAACGCAAACAGTAGTAAAACAGCCATAAGATTGAAGAAAACATTTTCAATACAATCCTTATTATAATTTTGATTTTCATTGTGAATACTATAATACGTAAGAATAGATCACTTTAAGTGAATAATCAATATATTTATCCGAAAAAATTAAAAAGTGAAAGAACTTAATAAATATATATAAAATGTATTTCGTTTAGCCTTATATCCAACAAAAACAGAACTAAATGTGAAAACATAAACGTCTTTTCGAACTCTATTTCTATTTGAATAGTTGTTTAACTAGTTTTCAGTTTGTTATTAATTTTCTATGTCGTGGATGAGCTTTGATATAACAAGTAGAAGCGATAGATCATCTTGAACCACATGCAAACCTGTTATCTTAACTCTTCCACTGACGCACTCAAATAACTACTGTATTGGGCAAATGAAAAAAGTACGTACGCTCTGCTGAAAGAATGGGTTCAAAATTAAAAGTACAAAATTGTACCATGTCATTATAAAGGAGATGTTTTAACAAGTACTATACTGTACTGTACTGTACTGTTACACTTGAATAAGTCGATGAGATATCAATTTCCCATTTATACGAATAATAATTTATATTAAAATAGTTTAAAACTTACTTTTGGTTTGTCTCCAATGATGTGTCGAAACGAAAATAATTAATGTTTTTTCGAATCGACATATGTTTCACATAAGTACCGAATAAATAATTGAAATGGGTATAACAATTTATACAGGCATATCAAAAAAAATAACAAGTACAATTTAATCAATGTTATATCAAAAATTTAACTTAATATAAATGATGAAGGTTAAAATTAACACATTATCAGAGACGTGTAGTAACAGATAACTGCGTAACAGATTTTAAAAAAAAAATGTTTAATAAACTTCAAACAATTGAATTATAAGATTCGGTGATATTTTTACTCAAAAGTGCCTAAAAGTTATGAAAAAAATAAAGTGGTTTCAAAAAAATAGAGCACAAGCATGCCTTAATGATCTTGATTGTACTCTCGGTACTTGTATCGGTCTTTAAATTGTATTTAATTTTAATCACAAAAGGATTATATTTTGTCTGAATTTCCTCCAATTTTCAATGAATTGATTTCCTTTTGCAATCCATTGATAATAATATCCTTTTCATTGAATTTCTTTTCAATTTCGGGTATTATTTGACTAACGAAATGACGAATCGCTTTCTTTTGAATTCTATTGAATTCTTGATATTCTTCAGAGAAATCTATGAATTGATTATTGATTTCAATACTATTCTCAAGAAATACTGACAAATAATAGATTTTGTCCACAACCAGACCCGCAGTAAATGAACACATTTTCAAATTAATGTATGGCTTGAATGTTAGATCTGATCATAGATTTAAAAAAAATTATTTAAAAAATATTAATTACTGTAAACTGTATTACAAATAATTACCTAAAATAGTAATATCTAAAGAAGTGGTGAAAAATTCCGGACTTTTTAGAACTAATAAATTATTTTTTATATCATTATTATTATTAAAATATTTAATTTTATCCAAAATTCTGTAATATTTATCGATTGAATGTCTGAATCCATAATTAAGCAATAGTTTCAGCAAAACATCAAATCGTTTGCAAACAATTCTAATCCGCGACATATTATCAAAACTCAAATATTTGAATATTTTTTCCAACAACTCATTCGGCAAATCCAAAAGGTTTTCAACATTTGAGTTCATTTTATTTCATTCAGATTTTAAATCAACAAATATTTTCAAAATTACCATCAATTGAATGATTGCTTAATTATCTTAATTATCACTTGTGGTAAAAAAATCCAAAAAATTACCCTGTACTGGCCTTTTAGTCTGGATAATCAAACTGAAGATTTTATTAGCAAAATTTGTTCATAAGTTATGCTATTATTTGTTCTTCTTATTAGAATCGGAATCAAAATTCATTAATTATTAAAAATTCTATAACATATGGTCTGAATGCAAATATTCCTATGAATGATCTGGATCAATAGACACAGAGAATCTTTTTACTATTTAATCAGTTGATGTTTACTCAAATCAATTTTGTTTTGATATCTTTTTAGAAATGATTAAACGAATAAAATCAATGAAAAGCTAATTATTTAATGATAAATAATAATTGGAATAAAATATTAGAAACAAAATTATTTATATATATTGTGTAACAAAACAATTATTCCTAATGTCAAGCAGTTTTGTATATTAAGAGTCAAATTATCGTCCAATTCCTCCGCCTGCCTTTGCGACTGCCTTTTTGGCCGCGAATTTAGCCCCGGCAGCTCCTGCTTTCTTGACCCCAGCCTTACCGGCCGCGAACGCCTTTTTGACTCCTTTAGCTCCGGCAGCTGCAGCCGCGCCCTTCTTGCCAGCTGTGCAGCAAATATTTTAAATTAAATTAAATTAAATTTTGCAACAATTTTAAAGTTTTTACAAACCTTTGGCCCCTTTTTTGAAGGCGGCGACGCCGGCGACTCCCACTTTGCCTCCTTTTTTAGCTATAATTGAAGTTTATTTTAATCAAAAGATTAATACAAAACCAAATTGAATGGCACTTACCGGCAGCCCCAGCAACCCCTCCCGCAGCGAATTTTCCGCCCACTTTACCGAATTTGAAGCCCTGTTTCAGTCCGAATGTCTTAATGGCTCCAAATTTCTTATTGAACCCTGCTGCGCCCACTTTGCCGAAAGCTCCTTTTTTGCCGAACTTCTTAAACTTCTTACCGGCCGCTCCAAAAGCTGCCCCCTTCTTGCCCCCTTTGAAGCCAGCTGCACCGGCAGCTTTGCCCGCAGCGAACGCACCTTTTTTGGCGCCCTTTGCTCCGGCAACCACCCCGGCCTTTTTGCCTGCTTTAGCTGCGGCTACCCCTGCCTTCTTGCCGGCTGCTTTGGCCACAGCTGCACCCGCTTTCACACCCGCTCCTCCTTTGCTCTCGGCCACAGCCAAGTCTGAATCGGCTGCTTCTAAATCACTAGCGTTTGATATATCAACAAAATTTTCATTTTCCTTTCGGTGCGCTTCGATCACAACCAGCAGAAAAGTTGACAAAAATATCTTAAAATAAATTCAAAAACATTTAATTTAAATATCAAACAAAACTTGAATTTTATATAAGAAATAATAGAAATGTTGTAAACATTTAAACAAAAGCAATAGCAGTATAGACTCACATATCTTAACCACATTTTAAAAACTTATTATTACTGTAAATGACTATAACTTTCTCGAAAATAATTCTCAATGATTAGTGATTTATTCAAAGCATAGTATTTATACAATAAATTTTTGTGGTCTATAAGTTACAGAATATGACAAAAAGAAAATACAGTAATAATTAATTTCCACAACTATTTTCTTATGCATAACTGACCTCTAATTTTCCTGCCAACTAAATAAGGGCGGAAACAGTTTTCGCACTTTAATAGACTATTTTTGTTATTATTTTTCAATTATTCAAATACTGAATAAACTCTTACCGCAAATAAATTAAGTGATAATATTTTAGAAATTAGCAGTAACCAAGGTGACAAGCAAGCAAAGATGCTTGATGGGATCCAGCCAAATAACACCCTGGGGTCGAAAAATAAGTGGCGTTTTTAGTTCGAACACTGGGTTAACGAGAAAAGTGACCTAAATTTAAAGATTTTTGGACTCTATCCTACAATTTTGAAATACCTTCTTTCAGACCCCATGGACGGACCTTCAGCATTTCTGATTTTTGTTAGAGCCCTAATTTTCATAGATGCAGGGAATGGGAGGTAAAAATTCAATTTAGATATCCTATAATAGACATTATATATCTATGAAAGTATCCAGTTATCTGGATTGACTGGATTCTTTTTTAATCTGAAATAAAAGTTGTCATAGTTTATATGTAATCTTTGTCATTTTTTAGAAATTGCTTTTATTCATTGCCTACTCTTCCTGTGCTCTCATTCTTCCTATATATCAAATCAAAAATACTTTATTTACTTAATGACTATTTTTCAGATCATATATTAGATGTGGAAGAAATGATTCAGTTCATTTTGCAGTTGACTTTGAAAAGCATGAATTCGTGTCATTAACATTCAAATTAGACGATAATTATTGAGGAAATTAGCATAAAATTCACATTTTTGAATGTTTGCTACAAAATATTCGTTTATAAAACTCTGTTTATTAAGATTTATAGCTTTCAATACAATGACCTTAAATATGGTTTTGTTAGAGTGAAAGACACGCTTTGCGATTAGGAATGAATCAAAAGTAATCCATAGAAATAAATCTGTTTTCGACTGACTTTTGAGGAACTGATTATATTTTAATTGCAATTTAAGGAAACGATTTGAATGAAACTCTAATCAAGTTATTTGAATATAAAAAAATTGTGACAAAAGATAATAAAAAATTTAAAGTATAGGAAGAATGGAAACTAAATCTATTCTATACTATCTTTTTTTCAATTATAATCTAATTAGAAGTGTTTTAGTGGTTCACAGAAAATTAAAATTCAATATTATTATATAAATATGAGCAAGTACATTAATTAACTGAAAAAGCTGTGAATAAAACAAAACTGTACTATAAGTATATAATTTTAAAGATAAATTATAACTGAGGAGCCCCTCAATAGCTCATTGGTTAGAGGGCAGACTCTGACCTGGAGAGCTGGAGTTCGAGCCCACTTGGTTACGAAGGGCCCGTCACCTGTCCGGTAAAGTCTCAGACGCGTAGCATTGCCTCCACCGATATCGCAAGGTAAAAACACTGCCTGTAACCCTAGAGACTCGGCAGTGTCCCCCGAAAGGGATCCCTTGAAAATGTTATGTTATTTGTAACTGAACATTAATTTTTGTAAACTCGCATCTTTTTTTGGTTTATTACAGACCGAACTCAAATTTTTTTCATACAGTCATTTGAAACCATAATTTTTTTTAAAATATTGTTAAAAATATTTAGAAAATCTTAAGAAATTTTTGACAAAACCTTATATTAGAATTAAAGCCGAAGTTTCCGTTGATTAGGGAAAACAAATGAGTCTAGACTTGAGTTTTGCGCGAAAGTTACTGAAGTATTGCATAACAAGTTTTAATAATAAACTGAAAGCTATTTCGCACTTAAATAATAAAGTTTTGTTTCAAAGTCTCGAAAGGAAACTAATTTAGATATAATTGAATGAATGAAAGACAAAATGCAAATATACTGTAAATAATATGTCGGATCAAATGATTTTAAAAACTCATATCAAGGATGTTTACAGATCTTATTCAGATTATACAGGAATTAATTGTATTCCGACACAAATAAATGTAAATTGTAGGCACAGGTAGATTTTGTCAATGGGTTTAAAGATTTTTATTTATAGTAAATATGGATTTTTATATAAAATGATTGAATGATAAATATTAAATAGAAATAACAATTAAATTTGAACTTTATATAACTCATAATAAGGACCCTTTCGTTCAATCAATTCCTCGTGAATTCCTTCCTCAACGGAAACACCTTTTTGTATAACAACTATTCGATTGGCGTTTTGTATAGTTGTCAGTCTGTGTGCGATCACTAGACATGTCCTCCCTTTTGAAGCTTCATCCAAAGCATCTTGCACCAACTGTGAACATATATTGATTGCTTGTATTAGTTTTGATTTCAATTCAACTCAACTCATATTTCAATACCTTTTCCGAAGCCGTGTCCAAAGCAGAGGTCGCCTCATCCAAGAGCAGAATCTGTGGATTCCTAACCAAAGCCCGAGCTATTGCTATTCGCTGTTTCTGTCCGCCCGACAGTTGAGCGCCTTTATTGCCCACATTTGTGTCGTAACCCTGGGGTAAGTCCTTAATGAATGCATGAATGTTAGCCTTTTCTGCCGCCGACACGATCTCATCCATTGGCACCGAACGTGAATTATCGCCGTAAGCGATATTATCCTTGATGCTATAACTAAATAGAATAGGTTCTTGAGATACCAGTGCCATTTGTGACCTCAACCAATCCGTGTCCAATGTGTTTATGTTCTTTCCGTCGATGAACTGTTTGAATCGATTGAAGAATTTTGTTTAGAAATCACAAACAGATAGTCGACTGAATAGACTCACAATCTTTCCTCGGCTTAAATCGTAGAACTTCTCCAACAACTGAATTGTAGTCGACTTTCCACAACCACTGCTGCCCACCAGAGCCACAGTTTCTCCTTTGGATACTTTGAATGACAGACCATTCAAGATCTGGGCCTCTGGTCTGCTCGGGTAACTGAAGAAACAGCCCCTGAATGTTATATTTCCGCCGCATTTCTCTGGCCTTTCTGTTACGATCTCTTGGTTTGTGGCACTAATGGGCTTCCTATCAATTAATCTGAATATATTGACCGCGGCCACTTTGGCCTTCTTGTAGTCAGATGTGAACATTGCACTCTGACCTACCGTTTGGGTGCCGTACAACAGGGTCTCAATTACTCTGAAAATAAATTATCAAATTTTAATTGATTTGAATATAAAGTAATTTAAATATGAATTCATACATGAAATAAGACTTTGAATCAATGAGTTCTCTTGTCATTAATATTCCTCCGTATATGAAGGCCACGCCATAGGCCAGCAATAAGACACTCAAAGCATTGGCCAAAAAGATTCCGCGAAAATAGTATTTGGGTTTAGAAGAACTGAAATATAATATAAAAGTTTAATTTTTAATAAGATTTTATTCAGAAATCAATCGATTATTACTTCAATTTGTTTTCGAGAATTTCCTTATATTTATCGAAGAAATACATTTCCTGATGGAGTGAAGAAACGGTGCGAATACTACCGATCACTTCCATTGCAATCTTCGATGACTTTTCATTCGCCTCTTTACTGCTCTTCATCTCAAGATTGTCAATACCGGCTGAGAAAACAGCCCCGAGTAGTATGAATGGTATAAAGGCAGAAGAGACCAAGCTTAGTCTCCAGTTTATAGCCATAGCTAATATAAGTGACATTAAAAATGTAGTGAAGGCCTGGCATATGATAGCCATTCGAGACCCCGAAGCCTAACAAATGTTGAATGAATGTGAAATCAAAGAAATCAAAATAATATTTCTTTGAATGCTTACGCCCTGAACATTGGCCGCATCTGATGAAAGCCTTGCACACAGACCTCCCGTACTGTTTTCGGATCTGTCAAACCATCCGATCTCTTGTCTGAGTATAGCCCCGAAAGCCATCTTTCTTAACCTCATTGTCAGCCTTTCCCCCGAAATGCCTAACATTGTTATCTATGCAGTGATCGAGTGGTTCATTGAAATTAATATAAAATAAAAGGGGAATTCTAGTTTACGCCCCCTGGAGACCCAAACTGGAGACCTATGCCAATTGATAGAGGAGGTCTTGGTGAACATTTTTTATCATTAGCCCCCCTCAAGATTCCGGTGCATTTCGGCGCTAGAGGGCGTTTTTTATGAAAAATCTTAGT
>JAQIWA010001030.1:0-21997 GCA_034693305.1 Eueremaeus valkanovi
GGCAATGAATAAACGCAAATATCAAAAGAAATAATTATTAATACTTGTCTGCAACTCTTAGACGTTAAATATGAGATGGGGGGTTAGGCCAACCTCACTAAAAACATGGTCTGAGATACTACAAGGCTGACCTCCACGTGGTGTATCTTGGATAACGCTAACAAGTCTTATTATTTTTCCTATCAATCCTTTGATCTATGGTATCGCAGGCAATAAGTCGCTGCAATATGCTTAGGTGTGCTAGCACACCTAACGAAGCAAAGTGCGGATCTATACTCTATTGTATTGTATTGTACAATGTTTAACTCAATTCAATTCAATTGAATTCAGTTCAATTCAGTTGAGTTCAGGATCAAAACAGATCAACAGAATAGACAACAAATAAATTCAGAAATTAGACTGCATGACCCAGGGGGCATGAGGGGTGGGGAGATTGCAGTATAATCAAAATGTGCTGTAAATTAGTCAAAATTTGAGTCTCAGTCATGAAGATGCTGCCACAACACTGGCAGGGTCGTTGCCGATACCTTGATACTTATGGTAATCGGATACTTACTGTACAGTACAGTATTGTGTGCAAAAATAAGTGTTTTTTCGATAAGAATTTTATTGTTTGATTGAAATGAGAAAACATTTTTATACTGTATTTGAGAAGAAAAAGATTCATTAAAAGAGTTTATTCATAATAATAATAATAATAATAATAATAATAATAATAATAATAATAATAATGTGATTAATAAGTTAATTAATAATTATTGACACATTTGATTCAGTGTAGACATTACTCGTACGAATAACTAATATTCATGTACTCTCTATTGTATTGTATTGTACTCTATATTCGAGATATTCTTTTAATAATTACAGCAAAAGACATAATAATAATGAATGAATGAGATGACAGAATTACAGAATAACAGAATAATATCACAGAATTTCTTGTTTGTAATCACAGAATAAACGAAATTAAATGAAATGGAAATCAGAATTTGAGCAAAAATGGAGAAATCGCGCGAATATTCTTATTGTTGTGAATGAAATAATTATTAGAAAATGTTTTACAGAATAGTGTGTACAGTAGTGTAGTATACCTGTAGTGTGCAGTGCAACTGTTCAACTGTGAATGTGAGCAGACACACTGACACACTGACCACTCACTTGTGCTACAATACATTTGTTGCAATAAATATAAGAAGAGAGAGAAAGAAAGGGATTAAAGATTAAGAGATTAAAAGAGATTATTCAATGAATTCATTGTTTTGCGCATTCATTGCAAACAAATTCATTGCCGAAGAATAGAAACAACTATTAGTGGTATTAGTAGTGGTGGTGTTAGTGGTACTGCTGCTGCTGGTGGTGGTGGTGGTCAGAGCCAGCGAATCGCAGTCACTGTTCGCGGACTGACTGGACACATCCAAGTCCCCCGCATCCATGCCCACCGCATCCTCCTGCTCCTCATCCTCCTCCATGTCCTCATCATCATCCATGTCCTCATCGATGAACGTTGACTGGCCATTGACCGGATGCTGATCTGCTGCTCCTCCTGCTCCTGCTGCTGCTCCTCTGCTGTTCTTGTGCTGGTCTGAACTGCTGTGAAAGCTGACTGTCAGACCATCCCTGTACCTAAACACACACACACAACAATAGACAGAGATATTGACATATGTATGATAGGAGCGCGCGATCTGATCAGAACATAGCAGAACAGTACAGAATACTGTTAGACTATTAGTATTAGAATAGAGAAGAGAACAGTATTAGTATTACAGACCAGAGGTTTCGCATCTCTTGTCTGCGCGTTCGCATCAGCTGCTTGTATTCGGAGATCCGCAGCTTCTTCCCGTCCACAATGCACGTTCTCTTGGGTCGGGGCCGGTACCGGTAGTCCGGGTGCTGCTCCATGTGCACCTTGGACAGGCGCGACTGCTCCTCGTAGTACGGCTGCTTCTCCGTGTTGGACATGGCCTTCCAGCGCGCGCCCAAGATCTTCGAGATGTTCGAGTTGTGCATATCGGGACACGCCTTCAGGATCTTCCTTCTCTCGTCTTTGGCCCAGACCATGAACGCGTTCATCGGCCGCTTTATGTGCGGCTTTCCTCCTGCTCCTCCCGCTCCTCCTGGTCCGTTTCCGTCGGCTTTCTTCTGCTGCTGCCGTATGATCTTTGCACCCATGTGCACTTTGCCTGCACACAACAACACAACAGAATAGTATAGAATAGAATAGTAATTAATTCATTCATTAATTCAATACTGACTGTGACACGTGATTATGTTCTGATCACTGGTCATGTGCTTCAGTCCATTGTTGTTGTTGTTGTTGTTGTTTCTCCACTCATTGTGAACAACACTCTGCTCCTCCTCCCCATCCCCATCCCCACCCCCACCCCCACCCGCACGCCTCTGATCATTCTTGTGCTCTGCTATTACTGATTCACCAATTCTTGGATTTGTGTTGAAGAGCACAGAAGCACTGGGATTCGGGTGCTGATTCTGGTGCTGGCCATTCCTGCGCACAGTATTGAGATCGGCGGCCAGTGCACAGCCATTATTGAACAGATGATACGATTGGCTGTGCTGTCCGCCGCCGTTCAACAGATGAGATTCAATGGACTGCAGATAATTGGGTTCAATGACCGACTCTATAAACAACTTGCGCTCAATATTCTGGTTCTGGTTCTGGTTCTGGTTCTGATAGCAATTGAATTGAATTTTATTGCAATTCTTCGCTTCTCCACCCGACAACACATGTCTTCTCTGCTGCACATCCTCTTCCTGTGCACGTGCTCTCCCACTCTGCTGCTGCTGCTGGTGATGACTGGCCATCAGCTGTGACATCAATGGCATCGTTGCAGACATTTGTCTCAACTGTTGCAGAGCTGAGCCGAACTGCTGGTACGGCACTGGCACTGCATTGGCACTGGCACTGGCACTGGGAGATCCGCCTGTCCGCCTGTGCTGATCTGCTAACAATGATTTCGGTTTTGTCAGATCCAGTGGACAGCCTTCTCGTGCAGCAGCAGAAGCAGAAGAGTCCGAACGAGTCACGTGCTTCGAACTGAGGTCAATGGCCGACGACGACGAGGAGGAGAGTGTCTGTGTCTGTGTGTGTCTGCGATGCTTATTGTGTTCGTTTGCTCTGCTCTTCTGCATCTGCACCGACACTCTGCCGCTGCTGTTGTTGTTGTGTTGCGCGCACTGTGAGCTCAGAGCCAATTGTTGTTCTAGTGTTGAAATGATCTGCGAATCAAAACACAATAATTATTATTGTTTTTAACATTTTTCTCAAATGCCTTTCCCCTCCCTTTCCCCTCATTTGACAGAATTAATTATTTGACTCACATTTGAATCATTGATTGCATTGTTTTGTTCGACAATTGCCTCCATATAAGCCGGAAATGAGTACTGGAGCTGCACTGATGGCATTTGTTGCACTGGTAGCACTGCTATGGATGTGCTCTTACCAGCAGAAGAAGAAGAAGTAGTAGTAGTGGACTGAAGTGGACTGATAGTATTGAGTGCCTGACCAGTGAAGCATTGGTTGTTTTGTTCTTTGATTTTCTCCTAAAATAGAAATTCATTGAAATTGAACTCTAATTGAATTAATGAATTAATGAATTATTTGAATGGTTAGAATACCTGCAACTCTTGTATGTGAACCTGTTGCTCCAAAAGCTGCTTCTGTTGCTTAACAATCTGATCCTGTTGCTTGTTCAGCTCTAATGTCGACAACTCTTCTTCTTCTTCTCGTTCTTCTTGTTTTGTCTAAAAAATGGTTAAAAAGATTTTGAAAATGTTTTCAAAAAACAAAAAATTTCTTTCACTTTTTTCTTTTTTCTTCTTTTCTCAATATTGATCTCAAGAACTACAGAATTGAAAATTTTTTTTAAAACTATTGGAAAACTAATGACTAGAGATTCCAAAAAAAGCAATATAAAGCGCGATCAAGATTTTGATTGTTGAAGTTTTCAAACTAGAGTTGAATTATAGAATAAAACCGAAATAGAATTAGAACCGCATTACTGTACAAATAAAGTAAATTTTTATTTCAAATATTTTACAAAAACTTTTAATTCTTTAAAATTATTCTAAAAGTCTATCTTTAAAATTGACAATCAAATGGTATTTAAGATTTTCTTCTGTAAACTCATTCGTCTCTCATTAAGAATGAGTTTATAAGTGGAAAACTTCTTTCGGTATTGCAATTACAACAATCGTCACTTTCCTAAAACATTTCAAAATTTCTTTTCAAAGCTTTTGTTATCTTTTATTGTATAAATATCTCTAATGCGGTCCAATGCGGTTCTAATTCTATTTCGGGTTTATTCTATAATTCAACTCTAGTCTGAAAACTTCAACAATCAAAATCTTGCTCAAACTTTATATTGCTTTTTAGTGAGTATACTCGCTTACGTTTTTGAGAAGGTGTCTGTCTGTCTGTCTGTCCGTCTGTCCACCATTGTTGTAAAAATTTTGAAAGTTATACTCATTTTTAGATTTTCATGTTTTTCAAAAATTTGAAAATTTTCAACAATGTTGTCATTGATAGTACAGCTAAATACTATAGATTTGGATACCAATTGACCCAATTATCTTCTAATTAAATTCTATTTCGGTTTTATTCTATAATTCAACTCTAGTCTGAAATCTTCAACAATCAAAATCTTGCTCGCTCTTTATATTGCTTTTTTTTGAACCTGTACTAATTATTAATAAAATAAAATTCTTATATTTATGAAAAAGTTTGGCATTTATTTGCAGACCCTGTACTTGAGCCGAATTGAATAAATTGTCATATTTTCACGCGCAGCTTGATTGACAGCTGTGGTCCACATTATTGCAGTTACTGTAGTCGTTAAGAAAGAGTTAATAAGGTGTCTGTATGTCCGTCTTTCCCTACGTCCGTCTGTCTGTCTGTCCACCATTGTTGTAAAAGTTTTCAAAACTACAAATTATATAACCCTTGTTCCTATTGTTAGTACAGCTAAAGCAGTGGTAATACTATAGTTATGAATACCAATTGACCCAATCATCTTCTAATGGCTATATTGTCAAGATTATCACCAATTAGGGATGTGCAAGGTCGGCCGAGTCATGGGGTATAGCATACTTCGATAGCATTCGAATGGCAGCACTGATAAGAAAAAGTACAGTTATAATCATACTTGCTGAGCACAATACTAGCTACACTGATAAGTAAAAATTACAGATATAATGCTAATTTATTTAAATTTTATTTGGAAATGGTAAAAAAAGTGGGATATAAAATAATGTCAAAATAACAATCGGGATTAAGCCAAAAATCAAAGGAGAACAATATTTTTATTATTTATTAATATAAAATAAAGCAAATAAGTGAAAATAAGGAAAAATCTTTCTAGAAATAGCAACTTTCTTGAAACAATAGGCTATTCTTTCGATTATCATATGTGTATTGTTTCTTAGGTTGATAACCTAGTCTATAGATCGGGGGAATGCTTCTTTAGGTGTCTTAGGACACCTAAGCATATTGAAGCAACTTATTGGTCTCCTGATAGCCACCTTATTGCTCTGGCTGAGATGAGGCAGCACTAGCTCACACCTACAATATTATACATTTCTCAATTGTCCCGATCTATAACCTAGTCTATCGTCGACTAAATAGCGATGATCAACATTTCGCCAATATTTAGCAACGAACATAGAATCAAATTTACGTATATCTTTGGGACCATTATTTCTTATAAGCATTAGTGAATTCAGTACATCAGGAGATAAATTTGTTCGTCTGCTGGAACGAATGTGATTCAGTATAGAAAAAGATCTTTCAACATTTGCACTTCCTATAAGAAAATATTGAATAATTAGATAGCAGAGTAAAAATATGAGGAATAACATGAAATATTACCAATAGGCAAAGTGAGAATTATGCGCATGAATGTTGCTATACTCTCTGGTATATTTGGAGTTTGCAGTAGCATACAGTTGCATAGAAAATATGAGGTGATTGATTTTGAGCCTCGCACCAAATTGTCTCTGCAGAATAGATCTTTTTCAGAAATAAAGGCCAATCACGAGAAATAACTCTTTTGTCAAATTTGAAAAAGTCACAGATGGATTTAATCTCATCTTGGCCATAACTTTCCATTTCATCAGGATTTCGTGGTAAATTTGATGGCAAAAATATATCAAATGAAGAATAAAGTGAATCAGGGAAATACGATTTTAATTCTGCGATAATATTATTACAAATTTGATATCGAAATGTTCTTAATTGTTCAATTTTCAAAATTTTAAATAAAAGTAGCTCCCTCTCTTCTTTTTTAACATAAAATTTTCTTCCCATCATCTGTGCCATTGACCCAATTAATATAATTTTATGCAATTTTTTATTCGCATGGTCCCACTTATTCACACGACAGGGTTTCCCCTAACATTTCCATGCTTTTGCTGTTACTGTGCTCAGCAAGTATGGTTATAATGTACACTTTTAAATTATATTTGAAAATGGTAAAAACCATCGATGATATTTGAGGCGACCGCATACACAGACTTAGGGAGTGACACCTGCAGCCGTCTTGGTTAACAGTCGTGGTTTTTCGGGTGTCACTGGATCAGAGATTCTCAAGGGCGACTTGCGTCACCGCAATATATCAGTAGTCAGCTTTAGTTCAGTCAACGTTTATCAAACGTCATTTATTGTCAATTCATATCTCAGTGCTTTCAGTTCGATTGTATCGATACATTGGTTTAAGTGGTGAGACTAGGCTTAGAGCCATATATAAGTAATTACAGCTCTTAGTGCTTAGAATCACAATTAGTTTTAATTACAATCAATTTTGAATATCAATTAAGTGCTAGTTAGGTAGTTTAGAGATAGGTCTATTATAATTAATGTTTAGTATTCGATTTTAATTATAAATATTTTAGTTAATTGAGTTTAAGCTTATTTATAATTATGTTTAAATAGAGATGAGTTGAAGCCAATCAGTGAAGACTTGTTTATGCGCTTAACTCAAACGACGATACGTCACAATATTATAATTATTATTCTGTAAATATGACCTTCGCTCAGAAATAGCTGAAAAGGTTTTTAACGACTGCAAAATTTTTTTCCTATTTTTCTATTTTATATATTAATCTTCTTTCGAGTTGTTATTATTCCACTTAATTAAGTGATAATTTATATGAGTTTGAAATGAGTTTCAAATATTTAGATATTATTTCTCTTTTGAAAAAAGGACTGCGAATTAAGACAACTCTTAAGACTGATTGATAGATACAATTCATTAAACTTTTCAATTGGTTTTGTATTTTGATTATACAATACATAATAGACTGAATGCTTAGGCTCTTTAAAGGGGATTATAATTAAGTTAACGAACAAAACAATCTAATCATTCATTTAGTAATTCCTAAGAAAAAAGATTTTGTTAAAGAATATGAAACAAAAAAAATTAAGCAATAATTTCATATTAAATATACAGAAAGAGAAAGAAAATACAATAAAATATATAATAAAATTAAAAAATTATGTAAATATATATTATTAGACAAAAGAGAAGCAAAACTATTGACTACAGAGAGAGAAGAAAAAAATAGAGAGAAGTTTAGTCGACTCTAAACACAACTAATCTATGGATAATAACGAGGTATGGCTTCGGACTGAATGGTAAGTATTGCGATTATAAACAGGAAATATCATAAGAAATAATACTATTAGAGAAGAGAATTATAATTTGAATGATAGCCCAAAATACTGATATACAATAATAATACGTAAAAAAGCAAAAACAGATTTACATAATATGAAAAGATAAGCAAAAATGAAAAATAAAAACTTTTCAACAAAAGACTCTCAACTCATAGGCAGAGACAGTGAATGCTATTTAAGCGCAAAATAATTAGTTTTAAATTAATATATTAAGTAATAATCCGAATATTTTTTGCCTTGCGCTGCATTTCTTGTGCATTTGTATGCATCTGTTGCACAGGTATTCACTATTATATGTTATAATTTATGTCTAATGTCTTCTAACGTCTTCTTCTGTCTATAGCTATCTAATGGACAATCGCTCAGACAATGAATATGTGTAATGAATAGTTACAAATCAGACAAACATTTTTGTTCAGTAGATATGTTATGTCATAAGACCTGACAGTTTAGTTCAGAATATATATACAAAGTAATAGGCCTTGAGCTAAAATAATGATGGTCAAGCTAGATTCTCTTAATGTGTCCGGATAATTTCAAATAGATGCTAATGGCGACATAGTTATTAAGTGGCCAGGTTGCTTAGGGTCAAGAGTATATTGCAGGTTAGTTTGCAATTAATTTACCGCCCCTTCAGTGCTGGCCATTCCATAGCTATTCTCTAAACAGGTTTTATTGTATTATATTATATATTCAAATATTCAGCGAAAAAAATAAAAATGCGGACAAAAAACATCGTAGATATGATTGATAGTTAGTGTAACTTAATATCAAATATCAATATAATTTGTGCGTTCATTAGCCGATGCGCTCATTTGCGTCCCGTCTGTCGTCTCTCTGTCTCTCACTCTCTCAGCGCATATAACAATCAGATTCACTAAAAGAGCTCATCATTTAAACTGTGCCTAATATTCGCACAAATTATATGATAAATATATTCATAACTAATTTCTACTGTAATGTCGATTCACTTCTTTTGAATTGTCTTTAATGTCTGTCTCTCTCTATAACTCATAAATTAGACGACAATTTGTTTTTGTGTTTTTGTTTTGTTTTCATTCCTTGTCTTTTGACTTTCGCTAATAGTCTTGACTTCCGTTTAAAGTCATAATAAATATTACAATTAATATCTGCGATGACCAGGGGGTAGGCGTCTTGACTAATACAGCTAGTTAAGACCAAGATAGTACTAATAGATAAGCTTGAGTGGTTGAAATTATGCAGTTAATAAAGTAATTCGCAGCTAGATAGTTTTAATGGACCACACGGTTTGTTTTGACACTACATTAGCTCCACCCTTGATCATCGCTTTATTATAATTTATAATTTGTTACTTAAAAAAAGTGTTTATTTATTGAAAATTTATATACCATTCGAGTTATGGGAAGAAAAGTCAGATTTTTTTGTTGTATTTTCGAAAAAAAACTTTTTAAACGTATAATTCGATTAACACTTTTATTTTGTATGTATTAATCAAAAAAAAATAATTTTAATCTGAGAAATGTCTTTTTTGCAGTCAATTTATTTAATTTAATTATTTATTTATATATTTATTTCATTTCAACCTTTTTTTCCACTGAAAAAAACTTTTTCATTATTTGTAATTCAATTTTTGCACAATTTGAATGCATAATAGGATTCGGATTATATTTATAATTAATCATTTTGAAATGTTATGCCTGGATGACTGACCTGTGTTTCGCTCAGATTGAGCGACCTGGCCAATTCTTTGCGTTCGGCGCCCACGACATAATGGTTTTTCTCGAACGCGTGCTCTAACTTAAGCAACTGATTGGGACTGAAGGCAGTCCTTATGCGCTTTGGTTTGCGGAACAGTGGCGACAGGAAGGCCGGTATAGCAGCTGGGTGCATGCCTGAGAATTGGGCATGGGCAGCCGCCTCCATGTGCATCGGGCTTCCCATCAGACCTGGAATAGAAAATAATCAAATAATGAGAATACATATAAAATATTATTTAAAATTATTTATTGATTTATTTCAATGTTTTTTCTTCTTTTATATCTATTTTAATGTTTTAATCGTTTTATTCAGATTTGAAATAGAGATCCGATTTAATTGAGTTGAATAAACCGTTTTAAATGCACCCGGGGTGCATTGAGTATACATGATAAATACATTGATTGCTTTTTTATGATTAGATATAAATCAATTTGACATAACTTTATTTGCTGTCCGGCAGTGACTATCAGGGTGTTTGAGGACAGGCACTTATTTTAAACCCAGAGTATAATGTCAACAATGTCTCGATGTCTGAACAATGAGAATTGATTTGATTGAGTAGTTTATAACCAGAATAGATATGAAAATATGGGTTTATGTTGAATATTATCCCTGATCATTCTGTTATTGCTTAAATGTCCTGGCTACCCCATTTGATTCAGGATAAAACATAATAATTCTTGACCATCTTGATCAATTAACCTGATCTATGCCCGGGTTTATCCCATCTTAGGTAACGAAATTCACACAAAATTTCATATTTTATCTAAACTTTTATTAATATTTATGTATTTATTATCAGATTTATTAATAAATCAAAAACTTTTTTAATTTAATATTTTATTTAAAATTTTACTTAAAAATTAAAATTCTTTTTTAACTAAAGGTTTGTTTGGTTTATGAATTATTTTGTTGGTTCGTGGCTTAAAATAAGGGGAATTTTTCGCCCAATTATTTAGTTAATCGAGTGATTAATTATACGTTAATCAAAAAATATATATCTCTTCTGGATATTAGCTATCAGTTTAATGATTAGAATTTAATTAATATTTATATTTTTTATTTTTGCGCTGAAATTAATTTTATCGACTCTTTTCATAACGTCTTTAATAGCGAAAGCAATTAATTAATCCATAATTTTCTTATCGATTGACTTCTAATCATATTATTAATTAGTATTCAATTTTTGAGTACAGTTTAAGAGAGAAAAGTCGAGAAAAAACATTTCTATTTAATATATGATAATATTCTGTAATTAAATTAATAATAAAAATATAAAATTCTTTATTTAGAGGCCAAAACAAATTAGTATTATATACATAAAAATTGATTCTGAATATTAATCAGGCGACCATTTTTTTTAGCAGTAAAGCTAATTTTTCAAACCGCACACATTGATTAAGCCAAGGGGCTATATAAACTGCTAATTAATAGGAGCTAGGACCCTCCACAGTCTGGTTAAATACTGTGTTAATTACATATTTAGCTCTGCTTGCAAATGCGACATTATTTTTGGTATAACCTAATACCCAAATGGTGTACATATTTAATATGCACATCTCTGGTTTGCGTTTGCATCCAGGAAAAAAATATCTATTTATATAAAATCAAATCAAAGAAAAATACTGTAAAATATTAGTAAAACGGAATATATTTATCTCTTATCTCACTTATCTGACCTCAAGAGGCGTTTCCGATACAGAGCGCACAGAGAGATGATATTTTGCGTGCAGTTAATGAATGGCTTTCAATATATAATAGCAAAACATATATATATTTTTGTTCTGTACCTTCACTGCACTTACACTGCACTTGTCTTATATAAAAAGCAGCAATTTTTATGATATGCTAAATATCGTGTATTTAACGCAATAAAGAATATAAAACAAAAACAGAAGAAACGGAACCCAAAAAAAATTAAACGAAAAAAAATTGGACTGTATTTTGACTGCCAGTAAAAGAGCGCTTAAATTATTCAGTTTAAGGGATAAGTAGTTAAAGAGGACTGAAGGGAACAGAAGTGATGATGAATGGGAATCACGAACAGAGAAATAATATTTGCTAGCGTGAAAATGATATCATTGCGTGCACCCAACGTCAATTCTGTGCCCCTCTATGTGCTCTTTGCACTCGTGTAGTCAAACTTAAATATGAGTTTCGGAATATTTCTGGGAACCGGCCGTACAGTCAGGCGAATGATATGTTGTACTAAACCTCTTAAACTATTTATTTGGATAACTATTTTCCGCTAATTTAATAATATTTTTTGCGCTCAATATATGTGTTTAAGGCTTTTAGTACCTGTGCTCTGGCTATCAATTTAATTATAAATCCATTAAGTTTTTCAAATTTAGCACGCTTATATTTTTTTTGTTCCTGAGTAGTTTAAGTATTGGTTTTAACTCTTTTGCTAATTATTCAAATAAATTAATTTTCAAATCAAATATTTTTTTTTGATTAATATTTTAGAAACACTTTTATTGAAATTATATTTTCTTTAATTTATTTAAATCTTAATCATTAGTAAAGTATTATTTTTTTCCACTAATTATTCGTTGAATTAATTAGCTATTAGTCAATGAAAATGCAATAATTTTATGGCAAGAATGAATGCTTGGGTATGTTATCTAACATTTTTTACTAACTGTCCATTTCCATCGCACCTACAGTACAGCCCATTATAAGTGCAATTTTGAGTTAACAGTTAAACATGTAATGCAAATAAGAATGACACAGAATATATCGCTACTGATGTCTGGGTGATACACATGTACATGTGGGTGATCAGTAGCAGCGCGTGGGAGCACCGGTGCTCATTTGTTTTTATTAGCAAGTATATAATTTATAACTTATTTATTCAATTTTTTATTGCAATTAAATTTTTGTAGAAAAATCTGTTCATATATTTGACGCGATATTAGCTCTCATTTAAAGCGATTAATAATTAGAAAAATTTATTTTCCTCACAGAAAATGTATGTCTTTTTTGGCCTGAATTAGATTTAATGATAACCTTTGGCGCGACTGATGTCTTGTTTTCACATTTGATTATATTTCAGGCGAAATGTCTGAATAATATTGATTTGCATTTAAAGAAAAAAAATTTTGTTTAGAAGTCAAGAATATATTTATATTTCAAAAACTGAATGCATGAATGAATGGGAAACAGAGGGAGAAAATCAATTTACATAATATGCTTGAAAACATATTTTTTCATAATATCTGTGTAAAACTAAAGCCCATTTGAAGAGAGATAAAAAAAATTTGTATTCATTTCGTTATTATATTTAATATAAATTTCATTAATTATATATTTGAAGACAAAAAAATAAATAGCATTTCAAAGAATACTTGTTATTAGTATTGGTATTAATATTCAGAAAAATAATTTTTATATACTTTTTATGCAACAAAAAAGACCTTCAAAACTAATATGTGCAGCAAAACTCAACTAGATACTGGCATAAACAAGGAAAGTCTGGCACAATTAAACTTAATATAATCACAAAAATTAACTTTTTTTTTGTATAATAAGACTAAATAGCTTTGCATTAAAAATAATTGAAAATATAATATATGAGTGAATACGAGAAAAAAATTGCTAATAATTTTGTGACAAAAACATGTGTTATATTAATATAAGACATGATTAACGATATAATTGTCACCAGAATATGAAAAGTCTATTATAAGGTCTGTATAAGTGTTTATTGGCTGCAAATTGTTTTAATTAAAACATGTGTTTCGTTATAGTGAACGGAAAACTACGGTATAATATGACACCGAGAATATGGTTCATAAAACATAGTATTTATTAATGAGAATAATATATTAGTATTTGTTTTAGCAATAGTTAGCACAACGAAAAATATGTGACAAAAAAAACTATTAATTATTATATGTTTTTTGTAGTAATTTTTTGTGTGTTTTTGTTTGAGGTCTTGTTATATCGGATTACAGTCGAAAAGCATTATATAAAACATGTTTTCATTAGTTAATTATAATTGAAAGCAATTAATTATAACTTCAATAATAGTTATAAGAATTTATTGATAATTAAAATGAATTTTTTTTATCATTTAATCACAAAAAATGATTTACTTTTTTAGCTTTAGGTCTGAATTATTAGTATTAACTAAAAAGTACTTTAATTTAGTAATTGATCTAATATTTGGTAAAATGTTTTAACAAAACTTTAGTTTTAAAAAATTGTAATTTTTTTGCGTAAAATTTAAAATAATCTTTAATTCATATATTCAGCAAATCTATCAAGAATAGTGCCCAACCCTTCCTCCTATCATGAAGTGTACCTATTTATCCTATACCCTGATTAATCATTAATTTTCAAATTGTCTTATTTAACGATTCATAATAACTGGAACCGACTGTATGTCACACAAAAAGCAAAATACAATACATAACCGAAACAAAAAAAAAAGTATAGAAAACAGATATTAAGTAAATATAAAATAATATTGAAATTAATATTAAAGTTATTTTTTATTATTATTATTATATTTTATGCATTACTTTCGACGCCGATAGCAAAATATCAAGTAATATGTGATCCATATGTGGTTATGACATATCGTATAAGACTATTAATCATTACAATTAATACCAGTTTTTTTTTCTCTCTCTCTCCCTATCCCTATCTATCAGTCCCTTTTGCCTGTGCTTTCTGGTTGTGGCCCACAAACTGTGGCCACACTTTTCGTATACATTATTAATAATAAATTAATAATTTTTTCTTATTTTTCAATATATTTTATTACTACGACAGTCAAGCTCTATATAAATTACATAAAATATACCTGGTTTAATAATTCTGTTTACTGGTAATTACGATTTAATCATTATTGTTGGAAGATTAAATTGTTTTAAGCTTTAATCTGGTTGCTTTCAGATTAGATTTAAGATTCTTCCTGGTAATATTTTGATTATAAGTAGGCACATGTATAATAGAGCTAGGATTTTAATGTTATCTTGGTGGTATGCCACCTTGCTCATTAATTAATTGCAATTATTTAGCATTCATTAACTCGTATGAAATGAATTTCGTTTTATAATCAAATTATTTATCAATTTATTTAATTAATTCTGTTTTTCAGCTATGAATTGAATGGCAATTATTATTCTTATCAATCGATTGATACATATCTTTATAATAGATTATAATTTTATTTTTTACGCTTCAGTAATGAATAGAAATTATTTGATGTAATATTCTTTCCGCTTATGATAATCATTGATAAGTTTTTAAGCCTAAGTTCAATCATAAAAGTGTTTGATATGTTTTTTTCAAATTTAATTTTTTTCTCTTCTTTTTATTTATGAGTATTTTTATGCTTATTAAGTGAAACAAATTTTTCACTTTTTTTTATAGAAAAATATGTGTAAAAAATGTATTTTAGTTTCAAAATTGTTTTGCCCTTTGCTTTGGAAAAAATGCTTTAATATTATTAATCAATGAATGAGTAAATGAATAATTGCTGAAAAAAAGAGTGAAAAATCACTTTTCTGCCGATTCTTATCATTTGTGTGGAAGAAATAAATGAATAATTCTGTTAATAATTTTGTTTAACATTTGCTTATCTTTACTAAACTTCAGGTTTATAGCAGAAAAAATCGTATTCAAACTGAAAGCGCATTCAAAAAAGGGATTTACAAATGAAAACATTTATTTGAATGAATGGAGAATTACAGCGGATTTTACTCCAATGGATAGAAACAGATCTTTTTTAGCTCCGAATCCTTTTTTATTTTTTGTAATGAAATTTATGGGCAAAATGTGATATTCAATGCATGTTTAGTCTAGAGTTTAATCTTGAATATAAAATAAATTAAATGCGATTATAAACAAATAAATTATAAAAATAATAATAAATATATGAAAAATATTTTTTTGTTTTTTGTCTTTCATTTATCTCAACTCAACTCAAAAGGCCAGACATTTAAATACTTAATAGACTAACAAAATATAAATGTCTCGGCTATTGCACAGATTCAAGCCTAGGATCACATCTCAAATAGTACTGAAACAGTGATGCATACAATTGTATTCAAACCAGGGATGGTTAACGTAGTATAATGGTTAGCATGGTCATTCAAATAGCTATATTTGGCTTAGACTTGGTGTTTAAGTTGAATAATTCTATTGCTACTTGTTGCTTTTTGATAAATGTGGTGGCTGGCCTATTATAGGCATCTCTGGATCCAATCCTTTTCCTTATTATTGATAAATTCAGTGGAATTTAAGATATTTTAAGATAAATATTAATATATTTAATAATTTTTTTGCGCATAAAATATTAAATCATAAATCATATGAAAATATTTATTTTCAATAAATAAAAATAAAAATAATTTTATATTAATTTTCAATAAAATCTATAATTAATTGAAAATATATTTTCTTATTTAAGAAGAAAAATATATATAATTTTTGTCTCAATATTAATATATACGTCAATCCGATATATAAAATGTGTTTTTTTTCTCTTTATGACTATATTTGTCTAAAAACTCGTCCAAAAAAATATTCTTCTAATGAATAAAATCAAAACGTTTTCAATAAAATTATAATAAATTTTCGAAATAAAAGTTAAAAATAATTTTTTTTTCGTTTAGGAAACAGAAAAATCTTTTGATTGAAAATTGATTCTTAAGTATATTTGATTTTGTCATTTGAAACATGAGATACAATAATCATATTTCAAACTAAAAAGTCAAACAAAAAATATGATTAAAAGCTGTAATAAAATTGGTTTTCATTCAAAGTCTATATTTGGCATAAAATTAGTCAAAAAATAAGATATTTGTCTTAAATACCGTGAAATCGATTGGCGAATGGATTGGCTCTAAGGAGGTATGGGTAGAGCGCCATCGCCTGATGATAGTGCTGTGGCATTGGCGACATATGATGTGCCGCAGCCATCATCAGGGGATGTGATAGCGGCGATGGCTGTGCTATAGGCGAGTGATGACTACTGTGCGACTGTTGTGGCTGTGGGTGAATCGGATGCATGTGTTGTCTATTCTGATCCAAGTATGGACTTGATGTCGACCCGTTGGCCACTGATATGGGCGACGGTGTGCTCAGTGGCGACGCATTGGTTGCGCTTTGATTAGACGGCGATAACTGTTGTGTCAATTGTGGCGATAATTGGTTCATACGAGTGATCATTGGCGGCGATGACGAGCGACGGACACAACTATGGATTGAATGTCTGGACGTCTTGTTGTGTGCGGACACAGCTGTCGGCGAACTGAGTCTCTCATTCGTACGGCTATTATTGGTATCATTACTGCAATCACTGCTATTGCGGCCAACGATTGAATCAATACTGAAGGCCAGCTTTGGCTCCGATGTAGTCATGGCTGATGAGGCTGTGGTCGATACGGGCCTCATATGGCCTATCATTCTCTATCTCAGTCTATATTCAAACACTTATCCGGACCTGAATTATACAGTTTGTATAGCGTATGGGAAAGCCTTTTACGTCTGTTCTCTCCTCACAAATGAACTTCACTTTTCAAACAGTAGTTTCAAACGAAAAAATTCAAAGCAAACGAAAAAACTTTTATATTCCAATAAAAAAATGTTATTGAAAAACAAACAAAACTTTTTTTTAATTTAATTGTATAATAAAAACACTTAAGAATATAATCGACAGAAAAAAAACTTTAATTCAGAGCAAATCAAAAACTGAAACCAAAAAAATCTGAATCAAAAAAAACTTTTTTCTCTAGTATTGCGCAAACAATTGCTTAGAATTTTTGCTTATATTTTGAATAATAATTATAATTTTCATCTATGGATGAGAAGTCAGATTATTATCTAAACCTCTCTGTCCTCACTCTCTGTCCTCTCTCTCCCTATCGCGCAGACACTCTCTCTCTCTTAATCTCTCTGCCGGTGTTCGAGAGGTTTGGGAACACATTTGCGATGCTATGCACAGCAGAACTGACTGCACACATAAGCACTGGTATATACATACGTGAGCGACAAGCGCTTACACCATTCACAGCCATAAGCAAATCATTTTAAGTTTATCACCTTTAGGGCAATTTTCGGCAATACTAGGCCACTATTGGCCAGACGTGTCTGGCTGTGGGCGGGCTCTACACGCGTGGCATTGACTACTTCTGCCGGTGCTCTTCCAGCTTACTCTCCCGTACGAACTATTAACTACTAACTGTGCTGTTATGATGAACGTGCGCACAGATAGCATTTCTACTGTATAATGAAAAACTGGCTCAATTAGAATGCACTGTTAGTATAGTTAGCGCAAATGACCATGGCCAATTACATTTAATTGATTTACATTTTAATTACTTTCCAATAGATTTTTCTTTATTATAAACGATATATCAGTTTTTTATTTCTGTTTTCTTTATTTAATTAATATTCTCTTTATTTTTATTTTATTTTTTTCTGTTTTACTTTAAATTAAATTAAATTTTCTTCTGATATAATATTTTTGTTTTTTTTCGTTAAATAAGCCGAAAATTTATTTTAATATTTTAATCATTTTTTCCCTTAAAATATTAATTATTTTTCATTTATTTATTGAATAATAAATATCTCAAACATTCTTCAAATTATATTTCATGTCTAAAAAAATAGTTGACTTTTGTGTAAACTTTGTTTGAGAAATCTATTCATTGCAATGATACTAGGTATGTGCAAGACCAGTTAAGACAGGGGGTATAGGAAGGGTAAAATGTTGGATTTGTGCTTCAAACTCAGGGGTAATAGCGCAGCGTACAATGGGGACAAGATGGCCCACAAAATGGCGTATAAAGTCGAAAATGGCCGCTTTTGATCGAATTTGATCAAGCTAAATAAGGCTTTGCTAAAGAGCATTATTTAACCGAAATTCATATAAATTGTACATTTCGGGTGTCCAGGAGTCCAGGTGTCCAGCACAGACAGTTCAAAACTTAGGGGGCGTATTTTATCTATACCCCCTTGCATATCCCCACTATTATACTAAACAAGTTGTAAAACTTCAGTACTAAATAAAAACATATCAATACAAGCGCATACACAGCACGAGAGTTCTGGTAGAGTTCAATACAAAAGAATTGTATAATTTTTTTCGGCCATTCGTTGAGATTTTTATTCAGAAAAATAGAGAGAAAACTAATAAAAAACTTTTGAGAGAATTGAGTGAAGAGGAGAGGAAAGAGAGCCAACGGTGGGCTAAAGAGCTGTCTGTAACAGAGAGAGAGAGAGAGAAAAACTAAACGGGGAGTTAACTGAGCCTATTATATATATTTTTTGTACCCATGCAAGATTAGGTGTGCTGTTAATCTGCCAGTTTATGCCAATATCTTCATTGAAAGCACTTATTTATATACATTTCACTGTCTATTCAACAACTTTTCTCTTCGTATATAGTCTTCAAACATGTCTTTTAGCGAAAGTCATGAAATGTTTTTTAAAGTCTAAGAATAATTGGGAATAAAAACACAGAAAAATTATATTCATATTCATGTTCTCTGCGCACACACACCGTCAGTATTGATGATATGGTCAATAAGCACCCCATACAGTGAAGTGATCACATAAATGGCAATCAATGTCTAACCGTTTTGTTGTTATTCACCAAAGAATTAAAACGTCTTTTCTCTCACTTTTTCTCATGCGTTCAATACATATGGATATTGTGTTCAATCAAACACAACATATATTAAAGAATTTACAAATTAATTGTTATTTTGGTATAAGTTTACACAAAAAATATATTTAATTTTCATGTAAACAGTGAAGATCTTAATAACATTCATAACCTGATCAGATAAAAGTTGAAGAGCAAAACTATTTTTGTTTTACACAAATATAAATACTACTTATGATTAACTATCGATTTGTTTATCAAAAATCATATTTTAATACAAATTTTATTACAAATTAGAGTAAAATCTTTTGCAAAATTAGCCATCATTATGGTGATTTCAGTAAGTTCAGAGTATCTAGCTCAATTTCCTATCTAATTTAAATAAAAGGTTACTCAACAAGCTGTATAATAAACAAGTTCAAATTACTAGACTTTACTATAACTTTCTGCAACTCTGGATATTTGTATAAAAGTTTCTAATATTTTGGTTCTGTATATTTCAAATCCATTTCCATTATTGACTTTAGCCTCACTTTCCTCCCTTTCCCCTACTTTTCCTCTCTATTCATACAATTTTTCACACAACTTGTCTGAATAGTGGAGTCAATTAAAGTGAAGTTTTAAAGAAAAATATTTATCAAATACTATGCACTACTGATGGCTATAAAGAGCGACAAAACAGCAGTTTCTGCGAAAAGAAATACACTTTTAATTCAAAGTTAAGTATATTTTATATAATAATTGGAGTCAAAGTCAAAACTATTTACTACTAATGACACCAAATATTACGCTTAATTCAGTAACGATAGGCAAAGGCATAAAATTTTTAAAAGAGAAGTCAAAAGAAAAAACTCATTTCTCATACAAACTAAGAGAAAATTAACAGCAAAATACTCATACAATTAGCGCGAAAGCAAAAATAAAAAGAGAAAATATTTTTCTTAAATTAAGGAGAAATAAAAAATTAACATAAAATTCATATAACATAACAATTCGTTTTATGTTATTATTATTATTATTTTTTTAGGCAACAAATCATTTAAATCATTCATTCGTTACATAGTCTAGTGTTTAGCACATTATATAATATACAAAATATTATACTTAATATTTGACAGCAAAACGCACAGCACAGGTAGTGATTTTGAGGGATAGCGAGGGGTAGAGAGCCGGGTGAGAGGGGTCTTTTATCTTAGACAGAATAATAGTCATTTGACTAATAAAACTCTATATTAGTTTACGTGATAATTGCCTCGAATAGACTTATAATTACAGTAATAATGTTTCGGATATTTTAAATCATTAGTCGAGAAAAAGAGATTCATTTAGACGTTTATGCAGTCGAGATGATCAGTGACAAAATAGCACCAGTGCACCTTGTTCGTTTTATTATTATTATTTTCTATTAGACTTTTTCAATGGATTTGTTTTAAAAATAAGCATGCTATGATTATAGTTTTTTATAAATGTTTATCTTGTTTATTATTGAAAATGTTTTAGCTTATTCTAATTTGATAGGTTACAAAGTTAGCTTGCTTATTAACAATGGTATTTATGGTGGATTCGTTGATTAAAAGAATTATCTAGGTATTTATTTAATTTAATTAATTTTTAATTTATTTATATTTATGATATTCTACTAATTTTTGTGCCAAGCTGAGATTTTCTGTGCAGTTCTTGGTAAAGTTTTATGCATAGCTTGATCATCCCTACAGCGGAGAGAAGAAAAATTCATTATTTTGTGGATTTTTCAGAGACATGTCTTTACATTTTAATGAATTTTTTTTAACTAACAATTAGTATCTAATAATGTTTGCCATAATTTTCTCATTTATTCTTTTTTTTATGGTTTTGTTTTCAGAAAGGAGTTTATTAACTCTCTTTGTGTGTCTGTATTGGCCTTTAAGAGTATATAATATTATTTTGTGTAAAATAAAGATTAAAATATTTTTTTTCTTCTGTTGTTCTTAACGATAGAAACTAATTATAATTTTTGTTATTACTTGTTATCGCTTTTAATTCTTGCAGGAAAAAGCATTTAATGCGAAATTACTCTAATTTTTATTGTTATTACAGAGTTTATGAAACAGAATAATGTATCTCATTATCATCGAGCAAAAGATTTTTCTATTAAGTATCAAGGTTAGTTCATTGAATATATGAATTTACGACTGCTTAATATTCGACCTCGACAGTGGTACAGTATGGGCAGGTTTTTATGAACATGGTTAGTTCCAGTTTATATGTTCATAATAAGGGAATTTTGGACTAACTAGGTTGTATTTAATATTAAACTGTACCAGGATGATTTTATGAATCTGTTTATTATAGCTGAATGTTTATAGTAACGGATGTTCATAAAATTGGATCTGAACTGTATATTGTGGTAAATGTTGTGGATAATTGACTTTTACCAAAAATGTAATAAACAATTACTAAGCCTTTTAGGGGAAAAAAATAAAACAAATTATATAAAACTTATGACAAAAAAATACGAAATTATTTTATAAATTTGTGTAAAAAAGCGGAAATTTATTGATAATTAACACAATTATAAAGTTTATTAAATAAATAAAATAATTAAGAATTAAATTAATTAGACTTTTATTGAATACAAAAAGAAATACTAATTAAATGCTAAAGAGCCGGTCAGTATATCTCGCGTGTTTAGAAATTTGAATAGCTCAGAGACGGTAAGAGATAATTAGATTCTGTAAAAAGTATTTTAAAGTACCCTATTCGCGATTTCTTTTTCTGCCCTGATCAATTGATTCCGATTACGAGTTATACTAAATTTCGGGACCTATTAAACACCCTATATCACAGGACAAACTACAGGGGTTAGAGTAAGGGCTCCACGGGAGAATTTGTAGAGAAGGAACTGAAGTTTAATATGAAAGAAAAATCACCAAGATCGGATTAGTGGTTTGGTTTCTGTG